>JAPDER010000127.1:0-26295 GCA_027569225.1 Aspergillus panamensis | reverse complement strand
ATAAATAAAATAAATAAAATAAATAAATAAAATAAATAAAATAAATAAAATAAATAAAATAAATAAAATAAATAAAATAAATAAAATAAATAAAATAAATAAAATAAATAAAATAAATAAAATAAATTATTAGATTTAATATTAATTAATTTCTAAATATTATCTAGTTAAATTTTTTTTTATCTATTAATTATATTTATTACTATCATCCACCCAGTAAATAAAATATTTCTTATATAATATTTTATTCTTTATTTTATTTTTTAATTTAACTATTTAAATAATTAATAGTTTCTTAATTATATAGGATTTGTACTTGTTTATATTACTATTAATATAAACTAGACCCAGTTTATTTAATTTATATTAAAATAGATCTGAAAATTCTAAATATTTTTTTAATAAATAATAAAAACTATTAGATATAATTACTAGTTAGTTAAAAAGTTAAGTCTATATACTAGAGAATTAACTTATTTAATTATTTTAAAAGATCTAGTAAATTAATTATTTTTATAGTACTGACTAAACATGATAGTCTTAATATAGTTTTAACATTAGGTTATTATTTTTATTAAAATAGTTAATTTATATTTCTTTTTATAGTATAATTTTATAATTATTTTTACTACTTTTAAAGTTTCTATAGTATTAATATAGTTTTTAAATAACTATACTATAATATATTCTCTAAAATTAAAAATTTAAAATAAATAAACTATCATGCCATATATTAGTTTATATAAGCTTTAGCTACTAAAAATATTAAATATTTTATTTAATACTACTTATATTTATAGAAAGATATCTAGCTAGTTATTAAAATTATTTAATAATAAAATTATATAGTATAGATAAATTTTAATTATTTAATTAAGTATTATTATCATGAAAAGATAATGCTAGCTAAATTTTTAATATTTATTTTAATTTTAAATAATTTTAAATAATTTTAGTAATTATATACTAGTTAAAGTACTTTATTAATTCTTTATAGTAGTAAGTAGAGCAGTTTATTAGGCTTTAAATAAATAAGACTATTAATTAATTTAAGAAATAAAATAACTAGGCATTTGCACTGGAAACAATTATTTTAGTAGAGAATAGATAAAATTTTAGATTATTGAATATTTTTTAAATAACTATTTTTTATATTTTAAATAAAACTATTCTTTATATAAATAAATATTCTATATTATTTAATAAGTTCTTTAATTTATTAAAAGTAAAGAAAAATAGTTTTAATAAAGTATTAGGAATGATATTTATTTTATTAGGCTTGTAATAGATTTATAGATAAAATTACTAAAGATATAATAAAACCTAAACTAAATATAGATTTAATTCATTAATTAATAAGATCTAAAGTATTTTTTATTAAATAATTTATATAATTATAAAATAGTCTATAAAAATAATAGTATTTACTATACTAGATTTAATAAAATAATAGATCTTGCAAACAGCTTATACAAGCCCTAATATTTTTAATTTAGTAAATTAATAATTCTATTTTATTTTCTTTAATAAATAGCTTAGAAATATAATTAATGAAACTAATTTAGATTCTAAAGATTTAGAAAATAACTATATATTATATATAATATAAAAACCTATAATTTTATAATTATAATGCTTTAAAAACTTAATATTAATAAATAATATATTAATAATATTTTTTAGAATATACAAGTATTTTTACATGTGTATATAGATAATTTTATAATTTATTTTTTTATTTTATAAAATTATTTATAGTATTTTTAATAATTTTTAATCCAGTATTACTAACTTTATATTACTTTATTATTAAAAAAAACTTATCTAGACTTTTTCTCAGTTTAACTGCTTAGAAGATTTCTACTCTTTGAATAATAGTTATAGATAAAAAACAAGCCATTTTAATTAATCTAATATTTCCTGTTACTTTAGTAAATTTAAATATTTATATTAATATAATAGATTAATTTAAATAGTATATTTTTTTATATAGCTGAAATTACTCTACTATAACTTTAAAAAATCTATTTAAATTATAAAAATTCTAATAAAAGTAACCCATGCAAAGTATATATATATTAAACTAAATTAAATAACCCTACTTTAGCAGAACTAGAAGTCTTTAATACTATTTAATTTTAATTTTATTTCTCTATAATATATAAATAATTAAATTAATATAATTTATTAAATATATAAAAAGGACTTTCTAATTATAATAGAATATTATATTAATAAATTTGTAAAAATTTAAATAAATAGGCTATTAATAAAATATTATAATTATATTTATTATACTTATATATCTATCCCCTCCTAGTTTTGTAATAATCTTTTTTTAATTTAATATAAAATATATATTTTAATATATATTATTTAGTTGTTTTATATTAATAATAGATTAATTTTTTATACTAGATTAATTTAATTATTATATTATAAATATAGGTCAGCCTGTTATAAAGAATTACCAGCCCTATATTATTTTTTTAGGTATAAAGCTTGTTAAAGATCTCTAAAATTCTTATTTAGTCTAATATAGACTAGATAAATTTTTATAATTTATTTTTTTAGCTTGTTGTTTTATTTATTTTTTGATTAAATATATATTTAGAGTTTTTATAATATTTTTATCATATTTTTATTATTCTAGATATTTATAAACTTTTTTACTAACACTTATAGAGATTAAATAGTGTCAGGATTATTATAGATAGATATACTATTATTTAAAATTATTATATTAGTAAGATTTAATTAAAAATTTAAAAAAGTTTATAAATATAATATAATTATAATTAAATTAATTATATTATCTTGTATAACATGATATATATTAAATATTTTAAATTTTACTAATACATTTAATTTATTATATTTATTAATTATAATAAATTTATTAAAGCTATTAAAGATTAGTATATAAAAAAAATTAGAATTTATTATATAAATAAAAAAATAAAGCTTTTATTATTAAAAAGATTTTAAACAAAATAGTCCCTGTTTTATTTAAGTGGGGTTTTTTATTATATTATTATTTAGATACTTAAATAAGCTGGTATAACTGTTTATGCTAAATAAAAAATATTTTTAAAAAATAATAATGTAGTCCAAAAACAATATAAAATTATAAAATAATATTATTACAGGTAGCTATTAAAATACTTTATTTTTAAAATCTAGATAAAATCTATAATAAGCTGAAGTATCTGCATTAATTAATAGATTGAATTTAAGATTTATTATTAGATATGTCTCTATTTATAGTATAATAATTTTTATTTTATTTTTAATTATAATAAAAAAATATATTAATAAATAAATAAATTCATGGCTAGTTATCCCTGGGCCTATTTTTTAATAAATATTCATTGAAATTAAAATATTATTAGAATTAAAGTATATTTATAACTATATACTATTAAAATCTAGATATACTATAATTATAATATAGCACTAGTTTTAAAATCTAATTTAGATAATTAAAGTAAATAATTACTATTTAACTTTATAAAATTAATTATATTAAAATATTATATTACTAATTTTTTATATTATAACTGTGTTTATATAAATATAGTTAATTTATAGATAGAAAGAATAATTTCTAGTTATAATAATTAAAGATATAAATATATTGTACTTGCTATAATTTATTTTTTAAAAAGCTAGATATACTATTATTTTAAATTACTAGATTATTAAGTTTATTATAATAAGCTTTCTAGTCATGCTTATAAAATCTTTCATTTTAGTATATTTAATAATTATTTAACTATTTATATTAATTATATTATCTCTTCAATTAGTCTTGTAGTGAAGTAAAATTATTTAATAAAAAACTATAACTATTCCATATAGAAGAAAAAGCTTGTGCCTGAAAACCTGTATTAATAGACTATTATAATAAAATAATTTATATAGTCTGTATAAAAATAAATAAAAAATATTAATAACTAGTAAAAAAAATTCCTGATTATATAGAGAATAAAATTTATAATTATACTTTTAATTATAATTAGAATATAGATCATAATTATAATAAATTAATTTTTTTAATTAAAAATACTATAATTAACATGAGATTTATAGTAATTTTTTAATCTAGAAAATTTATTAAATTAATTAATTTATTTATTTATATAATATAAACTAGTTTTTTTATTTTTATTTTAGAATAAGATTTATTAATATTTATGTATAAAATGATTTTAATATAGTGCTATATCTATAATATAAATAAATTTTATTATTATTTTTATTATATTACTAAGCTAAAGCAACTAGCTTTGATATATATACTGTTAAAAAATATTATTTTATATATTTAAAACTATATATATTATTATATTTAACTTAACTTTTATTTTATTTAATAAAATATAAAAATAATTTTAAAATATAGTATATTATATTTTAAAATTATTAATATTAACTAGATTAGTTCTTTTAAAAATTCTAAACTTATTATTTCACTAATAAATAATTTTATCTCTTAAATAAAACAATAATAAGTTTTATGATTCTTGTAAAAAGTATTATTAAATTTATTAAATAAAAGTGTATTAAAATAAAAATAATTAATTTTAGATACATAAAAATAATTAATAAATTTATTAAATTATTTAAAAAATACTATATTTATCATGATTAAGAGTATTTTTATTTATTATAAAAAAAAAGTTGTATAATTTTATTTATAAAAAAAGACCTAGCTTATTCCTGTTAAAAAGTAAGATTTATTAGTAGGTAAACTATATTCTTAGCTATAAATATAGTTACTAGTTAGCTATTTAATTAATTTTATATAATAATAGTCTTTTTTATTATAATTATTAATACTTTTATTAAAATAATGAAAAAAGCTTAAGTATCTATCATTTTAGCACCTGGGTTAGTTACTTCCTGTATTGTGAGTAAGTCTTGAATAATAGATAATATAACTAGAGTTATTAAAGCTTTTAACTAGTAAAAAAGTTAATTAAATATAATTTATATTACTAAAAATTTGGCTTTTTTTAGCTATATAAAAAAATAATTAAAAAATATAAATAAAATTTGAAATATTTACAACTTTAAATATAATATATAATAAAATAAAAATAATATATAATATAATACAGGTAAAAATACTATATAATCTTTTAATAATTTAAAAAGAGAGCTAGAGAAGTAGAGTCTATAAATAATCCAGAAAACATATTAAACAGAGATATTACTTTTTTAATAACTAGAGAAGATCTATCTATTATTTAAATAATTTTTTAAAATTCTTTTTTAGATTTTTAAATAAAATAGCTAGTTATATATAAGATTAAATATAACCAGACTTTATTAATATCTATATTACATAGAAATTATAAATAGTAAAATAAATAATATCTTGTAATTTAAGAGATTATATTTTTATTATTATTAATTAATTAAATTTTTTAATTACTATATTAAAAGAATAACAAGGATAAAGTTAATTTATAAAAAGAAAGTTAGATTTAGGATTAATAATAATTTTATTTAACTAGATATTTAAACTTTAAAAAATCCTGTAATAGCAAGTTTCTAAATTTATATAAAAAGTTTATTTTATACTATTATAGTAAAATTATATTCTAACTTTATAAAATTACTAAATTAAATAATAAACTAGATAATATTATTATTTATTAGGACAGGGCTTTTATCTAATAAAATCTATATCTGATTAATATAAAGAAAAATTAAAAAAAATAGTATAATTTTAAAAAAAAGTAATTTTCTATCAAGGCCTTTGACCTGATTAAAACTTTTGTAGAGTAAATAAAATTTTTAAAAAAAGCTATAAAATAAATAATTATTCAATATTAATAATTTTATTTATCTATATTAAATAGATTTTATTACTATATTTGTTTAATTATTTAATAGATTTATTATCAATATTAATATAACTATAATATTAATTAATAAATATTAATAGTTAGCAGTATTAGAAATAATTCTTGAAAATAATTATCAAGTTAGATAATCTAAAATAAATATTTTAATAATAATAAATATAATCTTCTAGAACTTTTAGGGACATGCTATTAATTATAACAGTAATTATAACTATTATAGAATATAGAAATAGCAAAGTGATAAAAATAATATATCTTATTATTATTATCTAGAAATATAGAGTAAAGGTAGACTACATAATATATACATGACTCCATCACGTTATCACTAGTGTGCAGGCAGGAACCCTGGTTGCGCAATGTATGTGACATAATATACATGATACAGGATATATAAATAATTAAAATATAATTAAAAAACTCTAGAAATTTAATAGTTTTTTAAAAACTATTAATTAATATATTATTAATTATAATAGTTAACACTTAATTAGTAATTTTATACTTTTTAAAAAAATTTAAAAAATAGTATTTAAATAGGCCCCTATATATAAACTATATAGTAATTTAAATTTAAATAAAATTTAATAATAATTTTATTTTTAATTAAAAAAGTAGCCTGTCACTGCTGTAAAACCTTAATAAAAATTTTAATAATTTAACATAATAAAAGTTTTATAAAAAAAATATACTAGTATTATTTTATAAATTTCTTTTTAGATTTTAGTAAACCAGAAAAATAAAAAAACTTTTAAATAATAAAAAAATAAAATAAAATATTTTAACAAAAGCATGAAACTCAGGATATTTAATAAAAACTAGTAATTATAATATTATAATAAAAATAATTAATTACTTTATTTACACTTGATGAATAAATTATAATCTTTAAAAAATATAAAATATTTAATATTTTATAATTAAAGTGCTATTTTATAATAATTAATTTTTTATGTATAATATTTATTTATATAAATTATTTTCTAATAATAATTAGTAAAATAAATTAAAATATGATTATAATTTTTATGTATAACTTTAGAAATTTTATTTTTTAAAATATTAATTTAATTAAAGTATTTCTAGCACTCTAATTAATACTTAATATTAGGAATGTTTTATTTTATTTAATTTTAAATCTTAATCTATAATCACTATATAAAAAATTTATTATTTACTATTTCTATCTAGAGAATATAGATTTTCTTTCTTTAAAAGTTAACATGTTAAAGTGTTTCAGCAACTAGATTTAAAAAATATTAATTAAATAGAATTTAGATTAATAGTAAAAAAAAGTATATAATTTCTATCTGTCAGAGAATCAGGCAGGTGTCAGGCAATAGATTAGCTGTGCCACAAGCTAGTATAATACACCTATAAATAAAAGATATTTTAACTAAATATACTAATATCACTGTATTACTATAATATTAAAAAAGTATAGATATAATAGTTATTATAAAATAATATAATTACTATAGCTAGTATAGTAAAATAATATAATTACTATAGAAAATCTTATATATATAAATATAGTTATTACTAGACTTTAATTAATTTTATTATATTTTATTACTGGATACTTAAAATATATATTATTTTATTATATTGACCTTTTTTTAATTACTAAATATCCTAAGATCTTTAATCCTAGAAAAGATTAATAGATCTTGTCTAATAATAAAGGATTGAAAAATTAAAAAAAATAAATATAATATTTACTATTAATATAAAAAATATTATAAAACCTGCTATTAAGGTAATTACTATTTTTATAGGTAAAAATAAAAAACTAACTAATTAAGTTAGTTAACTATACAAGTTTAAGGAAATTAAAGCTAATAAAGCTAAAAAGTTTAAAAATAAATAATATTATAAAGACTAAAATAGAGATATTAAAATATAACTAAATACTATTATTAGCCAGAGTTAGAACTAGAGTAATAATAACAGTAATAAAAAAATTTAATAAAAAATATTATAAATTTAAAAAGTTAGGATATATTATAAAAAATTATTAATTAAAATTAAATAATTCTAGACTAGCTATCCAGAATTTATATATTTATATTATTTTTTAAAAAATTCTATTTAAAAAAAATACTTAAACAAGAATATAATAAATTAAAGAATAAAAATAACCCAGGAATAAACCTAATAATAAAATAAAAAAATCATGAAAGACATGAATAACTAAAAGTTTATAAAAGAAAAATAAAATTAAATGCTTAAAGTTATTAAACTAAGAGTTAAATTAGACTTAATAGTGTTATATAATATTACTAGTGCTTATATTAATAAAATAATGTAATTAAATATTATATAAATAAATAAAATAAAAAAAAAGCATTAAATCTCACTTTATAAATATATAATTTTCATAAAAGTAATAAAAAGCTTTATAAAATATTTAAAGAAAAACTTAAATTAGTAAAATATAGAAGATATTTTATAAATCTAGTAAAAAAATTAGAATTAATTAAATATAAGTAATTAGCAAAAAATAAAAATCTTATTAAATAAGAAGATCATGACAGAGCATGTAATAAGATCTTTAATTTAGTTAAAAAAAGAATAATAAATTAATATTTAAATTATAAAATCTAAATTAAAAAAATAACTATAAAATTAGATTATAAAAAAAATAAATCCTGTATTTATATACTAGCTTTTATAGTCTATTAAAAATTAGAATAGATATAGCAAGATTATATTATAAAATATAAAAAATATTAAAAATAAATATTTTGTAAATATCTAAAGCATGGAAAAGTTAATATTTAATTAAAAAATATTAATAAATATGTTATGAGATGATATAAACTAAACTAGTTTATTTATATTATATATATATAAAGGAATTGCTGAAGGACTATAGAATAAAGAAAATGATTTTAGAGTTTTTTATATAATTTTTATTATCTAGAATATTATTTTATTTATTAAAAATTTTATCAAGATATAGTTCTAGATTTATATATAAAAGTAAAATTATAATATTATTTTTTTTTATTTTTTTCAGAATATCTTATATATAGAAAATAGCTATTATTTTTATTTTTTAAATTTTCTAATTAAATTATATATATCTCTTTTAATTTAAGACTAGCAGGTATAATATCTTGATATAGATAGTTCTAAGTATAAATAAAAAAATAATTTTTTTTTCTAGAAAAGTAGATTAAATTAAAACTTTTTTTTATATAGTCTAGTTTCTTTTTTTATATAAATTTTTTATATTTTTTTTCTCCCTGCTAATAGCTAATAATAAGAACACTGCTAGTACTAAAAATACTTTTCTTTAATCTAGTATAACTTTACTAAAATTATTTTTATTAAAAAGTATATAAATAAATTTATATAATCTATACAAGTATTTAAGCAGGATAGTTTCAAGTATATTATCATATATCTAACTGTCAAGAAAAACAAGATTTTAAAATAACTTTATTATACTAATAATTAATAAATTATATAATATTTTCTATTTTATAAATTTATTATATAAAAGAAATTATTATTTATATAGTAAGTAGACTTTTTTTTAAATTTTTTTATAACTGTGTATTAATTAATCAGGTTTATATAGGCTATTTTTTTATATTAATATTATTTTTATTATTTTTTATAATATTAAAATAAAATATTTATATAAATATAATACTGATATAATATTTAAAAATATTATATATATACCTGAATATTAGAATAAAACTTGTACTAGATATTAAAAAAAATTATATAATAAAATATTTATATATTTTTTATAATAAAATTAAATTTACTTTTATTAAATTAGTGTTTGTTCCTGTTAATATTATTAAGAAGTTAAAGAATTAGCTAGAGAATTATATAACTAGATAATTAATCCTGATTTTTTATTTTTATTTTTATTTTAGTTCTAGTTTATATAAATAATAGTTATAATACTATAACAAGAGATCTAGATAAAGGTATATATTGTTCTTATTAGATAATAATAAATTTTATATAGATAATTTATTAATTTAATACTAGTATATTTACTATTATACTAGCAGGTTTTTATATTAATAGTATATAGTTATTTTACTTTATTAAATATTAATATTTAAATTTTTTTTTATCTTATATACTATTTATCCAGAATTTAATTTATTTTATACTATTTTTAATTATTTACTAGTATAACTAGAGATTATAAATTATTTATTTACTATAAAAAATTAATTAATACTAGATATATAAAATCTATATAAAAAATATTATATATTTTTTTAGTATATTAAATTATATAATATAAAATTTTTTAATTTTTATAATTATAAATTTTATATTTTTTATAATTATAAATTTTATATTTTTTTAACATAGTTTCTTGTTTTGTCTATCTCTATATATATTTTTAAGATTTAGCTAGATTTTATTTTTTATTTTATAAGCTAAAGCAGAACTTTTTAGCTTATTTACTTGTTATTTTATTTCTTGTTAGAAATAGACTATTAATATTTTAGTTTACTCTAAAGCTTGTATAATTTTCTATATAATAGTTTTTTTTATTAAATTAAAATAAAAAGAGATTTATTTTAATTTAGTTTATTTAAAAAAATTAGAAATAAAAAATTATAATTATAAATTAAGAAAAATAGTAATACTCTAGTAATATTAAGTATACAAAAATTAAGTAATAATTCTGCTATTAATAATAGCTAATTTTAATTTTTTTAATTATAGTTTAAATATATATAAAAAAAGATTTTGATTATACTGTTTATTTTTTTAGTAAATTTATTTATTTATAAATAAAAATAATTAAAAATCTCTAGTTTATCTCTATATAGTAGCAGATTATAGCTTAAAGATCTCTAGTAAACTAAGCTCTTTAATTAATTACTATTAATCTTGAGAATTTATATTAGCTAATTATTTTTTATATAAAGACTTAAATTATATTTTTAGCTATAATTAATTTTATTTTTTCTAGAATAATTTTTTTAGTTAATTTCTTTATTATTATAAGTAAACTTATATATTTTTTATTTTTAGAAAATAAAATAATAAAATCTATTGCTATATCTTGCTATAAATAATCTAGAATAAATAAAATTTTTAATATTTTTTTAAATTTTTTCAGGCTTTAGATTTTTTGTAAATATTATAATTCTATATAAAATACTAAATATTCTTTATTATATTTAGCTAGAAATATTATTAATTTAAGATTATATAGATCTGTTTCTTCTCTAAATATTTAGCAATAAAAAAGTTATAGATTTATTATATAAAATCTATATAATAAAATTTATTATTTAAAACTTATTTCTATTTTTTAAATTATATATTTAGAGATTTATTTATTATATATTCTAAAATTAAGAGTTTTAATTCCAGGTTTAAAAAAAATATTTATAGCGTTTATTTAGGCATGTTATTATTTCTTGAGATAATAAGTTTTCTTTAAAGTAATTTATATCATATAATTAAAGCAGATATTTAAGCCTGGTTTTATTTAAGATATTTATTAGAGAATAACTAGATTATTTATAAATTTAATTATAAATTTATATTATCTGGCATGTTTTATTTTTTTAATAGTATATTTACTTGTATATTTTTTTTATAATATAGGAATTTAAAATTAAATTAACTTAAAAATAATAATTATTATACATGTCTCTTAATAAGCTTCCTGGATAAAAAATATTATAAATTTTTATAATTAGTAATTAAAATAAATTTTTTAATAAATTATAATTTAATATCTCAAGTCTCTAGATATTATATAATATCTAGTAACTCTTTATTATAGATTTTAGAGTTATATTTAATAAATAAGTTTTATTTAAACAAATAAATATATAGTTATAATTTTTTTTTATTTAATTATAAAAAGAACTTCTCTAGTATTATATTTAGAGAAATGTGTTTTAATAACTGTTATATAATCAGGATTCAAAATAGCTAAAATAAATACTATAATAAATTCATTTTTAAAAATATTCAAGTTTTTTTAATATTTTTTATTTATTTAAACAGGCTTTTTTTTATTAGTTTAAATAAAGACTATGTAAGTTCTAAAAAAATCAAGAATAAATCTCCTGTAGAAATTTGTAAATCTCATAAATTTTTATATATTTTTAATAAATTTAAAAAATTTGTACTTTTTTATTATATATATTTTCTTTAGATTTATTTAGATTTTTTTTCTAGTAGATATAATAAATTCTAGATAACAAGTTTTTTTAATTTTAAATTTATATTTTTTCAGATCCAAGTATAGTCTAGCTACTTTTAATTTCTTAAATATTTTCTATATATATATTTCATACTTTTCTAGCATGCTATCTAAATAAATTAAAATATTATTAATATAGACTAAGCAAAATTCATTAAAATAATTTTTTAGTATTTAATTAATATATTTTTAAAAAATAAAGAAAATATTAAGTAGATTAAATAATATAATTATTTATTTATTCAGTTTATATTTTATATAAAAAACTACTATTTACTTTTAGTTTTTTATAATTTTTAATTTATAAAATATAATAGTTATATTTAGTTTAATAAATTATTTAACTTATTTAATCTGGTTCAAGATTTTATTAATTAATAAAAAAAATATTAAATTTTTTTATAATAATATTTAATATTTAATAGTTAATATAGAAATAAAATCTATTATTTAGTTTTTATATAAATAGAACAGGTGCTACTGCAGGAGAGTGGTTCATATAAATAAAAACTTTTTATAATAAATTAATAAATTTTTTTACTATTACTAGTTTTTTCCTGGATATAGAATAAAAAGATCTTTAAAAAATTTTAGAATTTTTTTTTCTTACTATACAAGCTCTATTTTATAATTAATTTTTTTATAGTAAAAAAAAGCTCTCTGGTTTTTTTAAGCTTAAAAAATTTTTTAAATTTTTTATAGTATTCTAGCAGGCCTGTATATAAATAATTATTTTTTTTAATTAAAATCTTGTTAATATTTAGTAAAAATATAATAAATATTTTAGTTTTTTTTTATTTTTTATTTTTTAATAAATCCCTGTATTACTTGTATAGATATTTTTATAAGATTTATAATAAGTAAAATATAATATATTTTATCTTGAAATCTAATATTAATTATATATAATTATACTTTTTTTTCTAGTCTATTATTATTATAATTAATCCATAATATTTCTAATATCAGGTTATAGTCCAGTTAGTTACATAGAATATAGAAACATGTGTTTTTTTCTTGATAAATTTTAATATCTAGTTAAATTTATATAATCTTATCTAGTATTTTAAAGCTTTTTAGTATTTTTTAATTTTTTTAAATAAAATAAAGATAATAGATATTTAGTTTTACTATATAAATAATTTATTTATTATTATATAGGCCACTACAACCTAATTAATAATAAAATATATAATAAATAATAAAAAATTTTTAAAATCTTATACTAATTATAAACAATATTTGATTAATTTTTATTTTAATAATTGTCTTTTATTCTTTATATATAATTTTATATACGATTTATTTTTTTTCTAGTTTTTTTTTTACTAGTAAACTCTTTTTTTTAGCTATAATAATTATTTACTAAAAGAATTTAGAAACTAGATATTTATATTTTTATATTTAATATTTTTTATTTCTATATTATATACAGACTTTTTTTTTAGGCTTTTATAGTATCCTGGTTTATTTATATTATTTTTTTTAAAAATTTTTATATATAATCAAGTAATTTTTTTTAGAGAGTAGCTATCTAGGCTGCTGCAGGCTTTTAATTTATCTAGTTTTAATAAATAGAGCAAAATTCTATTCTAGTTTAAGTATTTTTTTAAATAGGTAGCTAATTTATACAGGACTTTTTTTTTTATTTAGTTTATTTTTTATATATTATAATTTATTTATTACAGCTAATTATAATATTTATTATATAAATTTTTTTAGATAATTTTAATTATTTCCTGCAAGAATTATTAAATAATAACTATATTTAATAATTTTTTTTACATGTTATTCCAATTAATATTTTTTACATGTTATTTGAATTAATATTTTTTATATTTAATATAATTTTATTAAATTTATTTAATTTTTTTTATTTCATGATATTAATTTATATAAAAGCTCTTTTTTATTCATTAAAATTTTTAAAAGCTTTATCTAGAATATTAGAGAACTTGTTTTAATATATAGAGATAGATTAAGCTTATTAAAAGATTAGCTAGAATAATATTTTTAGCTAGTTTTTTTTTATAATCAATTATAAATATAATAGACTTTTTTTTAGTTATATAGTAAATAAAGTTAATTATAAATTTTATATAAAGATTTATTTAAAATAAAAAATAGGTTTTAAAATCTTTTCTAGTAAAAAGTTCCATGTTCAGGTAATATAGTCTAGACTAATTATTACTAGTAAAAATAAAAATTATTTATTTAGTTAATAAAACAAAAATTATATTATATATTATTTATTAGAATTCTTGTATAATAGTTAACTTACCTTGTAATTAATAATTTTATTTTTTTAAAGATAGAACTCTATATATATTTTCTTTAACTATTAAAAAAAATTATGATATTATTAATATCTCTTTTATTAAAAAAAATTTTTTTATTTTTTTTTATAAACAATTTCTAATATTATAAAATAATATAAACTAAACTAGTTTATTTATATTATATATATAAAAAGAAATTACTAAAAAACTATAGAATAGAAAAAGTGGATTTAGAAGTTTCCCATGTGATCTTTACCACCTGGGATATTGCTTTATTTATTAAGAATTATGCTAAGATATAGTTCCAGGTTTATATGTAGGAGTAGAATCATAATAAAATATTAATTTTATAGTAAATAAATAAATATACTAGAAAATGCTTGTGCTATTATTATTTAGTATTAAAAAAATAACTGTTAAATAACAAATTAAAATCTATGCTACAATAACAGATATCAAGCCTATTAATATAAAAAAGTACTTTTTCAGTATTTTTAATCTCTCAAGATTTTATAATATTTAAACTATAATTATTCTCTAGACAAGTTAGAATATAATTATATTAAAATATAAACAAAATATTTTTATTATAGTATAATATTAAAAAAACTACAAGATAATCAATTATATATTATATTAAAGAAAATAACTTTAATAATATAAATGGAAAAATATTTTTAAAAAATTTAAAAATACTATTAAATTTACTAAAATCAAATATAATTATATACTGCCAATAATAGCAAGACTTTAATAATAATTTTTTTAGATTAACAGATATAATACATGAACTTTACTAGATTTAGGAGTATTAAATAAGTTTATAGAAATTAAATATATAGAAAAATTAAAAAATTTTTAATTTTAATAAAAAACTTATATATCAAGAACTAGAGATATATATAGAAATAATTTCTGTTATATTAGAATAATATACTAAAAAAACTAAATTTAAAATTATACTAGTATAAAAGTAGCTATATAATATAGTTATTAGAATAAATCAACTAGAATAATATAATTTAAAAATTAATTAAATAATTAAAGAAATTAGAATATGAGGAAAATTCCTAATTATATAATAAAAAATAAAATATTAAAAAATATTAGAATGAAATAAATTAATAAAATAATAAAATAAATAAAACTAAAAAAATTTATAAAAAGAAATTCATAGAAATCTTATATTACTAGTAACTGTTGAAAAAAGATTATAAATTTCTGGAATTATTTATAAAACTCTATTATTAACTACTAGAATAATTTAATAAATATTAAGTAAAAATATTACTAATAAATAAAAAAGTTATTATAAATTAAATAGAAATATAAAATATAAAATAAAGTATAATTAAAAAAATTTATTTAAGAATTTAAATAAGCAAGATTTATTTAAAAAAAAATAACAATAAATCTTATATTATTTAATATTTATATTAAAAAATAGTAAAATAAAAATAATTATTAATTATTAAATAATTAATAGCATAACTATTAATAATATAAACAAGATATTATCTATAAAATAAAAATAAGATTTATTATTAAAAGTAAAACTTTAATAATTTTAAATTTTAAATTTTAAATAAAGTTATTTTAATCTTTTTATAGCTAAAAATATTAAAAAAAACATAATTTTTAACTAATATAAGGCTATATAAGTAGATTATAGTATTTATAAAATTAAAATAATTACTTGCTAAATTTACATGATATATAATATATATTAAAAAAATATTAAAATAATTTTATTATTATTTATTCTAATAATATTATTATATTAGTAAAAATTAAAGAAAAATATGAGATACATGTTAAAAAAGTTAAAAAAAAATTTTGAAAAATAAAACTAAATTTAAATATTAAAAAATAGAAATTTAATATAATTAAAATTCAATATTTAAAAATAATATTTATACTCAAAAACTAAAGATTCTTAAGAAAAAATTACTAAAATACTTAAATAGCTAATATTAATAAAATATATCTAGACATTTTTTATAGTATATATTTAAATTATAATCCTGATAATTAAAGTATCATAGAAAAATAATTTTTCATATATAATAATAAATAAGATTAAATCTTTAATAAAGTTAAAAAACTAGTAATAAAGAAATTAATTATTAATATCTTTAATTCTAAGCTATAATATTTAATAAAAACTAATATATCTAGAAAAGTAATTAGATTAGTTCTTGAATAAATAGAGGTCAATAAAAAATAAAATAAATAAAATAACACTATAATACACATGATTAAAAAGCACTTGTAATTATTAAAAAATTTAAAAAATAAAAATATTATTTTCAAGAAATAAAATATAATATAATTATTTAAATACATTATAAGAATCTAATATATTTTATAATAATAATAAAGTTGAAAAAATAATAATAAATTAAATAAACTTGAAAACTATTAAAATTTAAATTAAATATATAAATAAAAAGAAAAATATTATTATAAATATCCTTAACTAAAGACCAGACTATATAATAAATATTAAAAATCCTAAAATAAATATATTATAAAAAATAAAAATAATCTATAATTTAATCAGGATATGCAATTTATCATAATATAAAAATAAAAAAACTATAGAACTGGAGATTTTATATAAAATTAATATTAAAAAAATAAAGTAAATTATTTTTATAAAATAAATTAATCATGATATTCTAAAATATAATAATAAAACTAATTTAATAATATTATAATTTATTAATTAAAGAATATCAAGAAATTGAATAAATAATTAAAAATATTTAATAAATATTATTTTTTTAAAAATATACTAATAAATTACTGAGTATATTATTAAATACAAAAATTATAACTAGAATAAATCATTATAATATTAATTTTAGAAAAAATATATATATAAAATATTATAAAAAGTATTATTATTAATTTTTTAAAAATTATTATTTTTTAAAAATCCAGTTACAGGAATTATATATACTAAAATATATAATTATTTAATTAATATTTAAAAATATTATTATATTATAACTAGCACTCTTGATGCTATAAAAAAATATTTATATTAATAAAATTATTATTAATAATATAATATATAATATATAATACTAGAAATATAATAATAGATATTATATTTTATTATATAAATCTACAATCATAATTAAAAATATATTAAAGAATTTTTCTAGTAAAAAAATAATTTCATAATATTTTAATATAAATAGCTAATCTACAAGTATTATATTAAATAACTACTAGATATATAAAATAAACTAAAAAAAAATAAATTTTGATATTTAAAGCAGATAATCAAGTAATAAACTAGATACTGTAAAATATGGATTATTTGAAATTAATAAAAAAATATAGGTTTATTTTATATTTTTTTATTTTAGTATTTAAATTAATATTAAATCTAAAAATATTAATAATAAAATAACTAATTAAAAATAAATATAAAATTAATAAATCTTAAATTATAAGTTACAAAAAAAATAGATTTATTATTATATTAAATAAAATATTTACTAAAAAATAACATATAAAAATTTATTTGAAATCTTAATTATTATAAGAAAATCCTGGAATACTAGTAATAAATTAATTAAAAAAATTAAAAATTAAAATTAAATAAAAAAAAAGTCTGCAGCAACCTGGTCAGGTAAAAAGTTAAAGAATAATAATATAGCTAGATATTGTTTTTGATTTCTTTTATATTATAACTAATAAAGTCACTAGCCTGCTTTTAAAGAAGCTTTTATTATTTATATAAATAATAAATTCTTGATAAAATAACTTTTATCTTTTTTTATTTTATTTTTATTACTTTAAAATTTAAACTAAACTAATATTAAATAATTTTATACTCTATTTAAAAAAAACTTTATTTTAATATATTTTTAATTACCTGCGTAAGTATTTTTACTATAATAATTTAAATTTTTTAATTTAATATAAAAATAATTAATTCTTTTATAAAATATATATAAAAGTATTATAATAAAATTATTTATTTTAATTTTGTTAAAAATAAAAATATAAAAAAGAGAGATTATTAAAACATTAAATAATTATTAGCTAATAGATTAGCTATATTACCAGCTAGTGTAATATAATTATAAGTAAAAAATATCTTAACTATATATAGTAATATTAAAAAATTATAAATATAATAATTATAATAAAACAATATAAAAAATTATAGCTAATATTATAAAATAATATAATTATTATAAAGAATTTTATATATATAAATACTAGATACTTAGAATATATACTATTCTATTTATTAATATACTATTTTTATTGTATTTACTCTTTCTTTTAATCACTAAATACCCTAAGATCTCCAATTCTAGAAAGGACTAATAGATCTTATCTAACACTATCCAGATTAAATAATTTATTAAAAAATAATAATCCAAAAATTAGAATATTTTAATAATTTAAATACTAAATTAAAAAAATTAAAAAAATATATCTAAATATTTAAAAACTTGAAAAAAGTAAAAAATTTATTTGTAGTAAGAATAATCTTATTAAATCAAGAATTTTTATAAAATTATTAAAATAAATAACAAGCTATAAAGATTTTTTATATTAATAAAAAAACTATATAAACTAGGTGTTATAACCCATAAAGTCATATCCACCAACTGCGCCACTACCTGCGCCATATATAGCAGCCCAGCCACTATATAATAACTAAGCAAAAACTATCTAGCCATGTGACCTTATGCAGAGTGTTTACCAGCCTATAAAAATATAAATTTATTATATTTTAGTAATTAGTTTTATGTTAAAGATAATTATATCTATCTTTTAAGTTTTTATATACTATATTTTTTTATAATTTTTATAGTATTAATTATTTTATTTATATAAAAAAAATCTAATATATAAAATTAAAAAATAATAAAAATTAATAAATAGCTACTCAAGCTATAGAATATAATTATAAAATTAAATATAATTAAAATAACAAAAAAGCAGGATTTATATAAAATAAATAAATTACTAAAATAAAAACTATTAGAGTATTTAATAATATAATAGAAAATAATGTAGAGATATAAAATATAAATATAAAAATAAAAAATATTAATAAAAAAAATAAAATATATATTTATAGAAATAAAAAAAATATAAATATAAATTAAAAAAAAAGTATAACTTTAAAAAGTTTACAAGAAACTAGTAGAACTCTATAAAAAATAACTCACTAACAGGCTAAATACACCAGGGCAGAGTAATATCCTAAGTAAAACAGTATATCACTATCCTAAACTAAAAGCTAGATTATACACAATCTCCCAATATATACAAATGCGGGATCCCCCACACATATGGAGAAAAAAGTAATTATAAGAGATATATTACAAACACAAGAACCAGAGCAAAGACAAGATATATTCCCGTGAGAGATCCTGAAACCAAAGAAATTGAGTAAAAGATATGTGTACTGGGCAGAGAGACTAGCAGTATTTGATATCAAGATTAAATATAGACTAGGGAAAACCAATCCTGCAGATGCACCTAGCTAAAGAGCTGACTACTGCCCTGAGAACAAGGAGAAGGAAGATATAGAAATCTAGAGTAAATTTTAAAACTAACTAAATAGTCTCTCTAGTAAAATAATAATAAAAGAAATAAAACTAGAAGTAATAATAGCTATAGATTTCTTATATCTAGAGAATATAAAACCTGTAATTCTTAATCTAATTAAAATTATATAAAAATGTAATAAAAAGAGCAAGAAAATATTTTATAAATAAAAAATATAAATAAAAAATATAAATAATAATTAATATAAAACAGGATTTTGTAATATACAGGCAAGGCCTATATATTAAAATTAGTTATATTAAAATAAATTATGAAAATAAATTATAATAATCTGTAAAAAAAATATTAATATATTAAATAAATCATGCAAGCTATCTATAGTAAATATTATTAAATAAATATATAAAAAAATATTAAAAAATATAATATTTACTAAAATATTATAGTATACAGGCACAAGTTTTATAGATATCTAGAATTACTCTTTATATTTAAAAAATTTATAAACTAGATAAATATATAGACTTTATTACAAGATTTTTATCTATAAAATACTTAAATAATTAAGTATATAATATAATTCTAGTAATAATTAATTTATTTATAAAATATATCTGGTATATATTATATTTTAAAAAAATAAATATAAAAAAATTAATAAAATTATTTATAAATAAAATATTTATATATATAGAAATCCTATAAAATATAGTTATAAATAAAAAAAATATATTTACTCGTAATTATTAATTAACACTCTACTATAGTCTAGATATAAAAAAAATTATTAATTATTTTTTATTTATAAATAGATAAATAAAATAGTTAAACTAGATACTAGAATACTATTTATAAATATATACAAACTAGATAAAAATAACTAGCCTGTATAATCATTAATAGTATAATTTATATATAATATATTAATATAGAGTATTATAGAAAAAATACCTGTAGAAATATTTATAAGATTTAAACTAAATATATAGATTAATATATTTATAATAAAAAATAAAAAATTATAAAATATAGTTATAAAAGCTAAAAAAATTATAAAATTATAAAAAATATTATTATAGCTATTTTTCAAGATAAAAAATATTATAAAAAAAATAATGTAATAAAAGCTATATTAATAGAATATATAAAATTAAGAAATATATAATATTATAAATAAAAAATCTTTAAACTACTAGATTAAACTACAGGTTATCAAAACAGTAAATAGACCTTTTCAAGATTATTAATATATAAAATAAATAGTTATATAGATTATGCTTATTATTAGATATAAAATATTTATAATATTTTTTATATATTCTTGCTTAAGCTATATTATTGAACTTTTATAAAAGCTCTATAACTAGAAGTAATTCTAATAAAAAAAAAGTATTAGATTTAAAAAATATAATATATAAAAATCTATAAAGTATATAAAAAATATAAAAATATTTAATATTTTTATTAAAAATAAAAATAAATACTATAAATAATAAGCATAATAATTATAAACTATGAAAAAAAAACTATAAAAAAAATAATACCTGTAAGAAATAAAATATATTTATTTTAAAAAATTATCTATATTAAAGTACACTCAGCATAAAAATTAATAGTAAAATTAAATTTAGCCCTAACTATAAAAATAATTAATATCTATAAATACTATTGGCCTAGAATAATAATATATTAAAAAAAATAAATAAATAAAACTATATTTTAAATAAAAGTATAACAAGAAATAATAGAAAAAAGCAGGATTATAATTACAGGCTTTTAAAAAATAATTAATATAGTTTTAAAAAATAGAATAATTATTAATTTATTTTAAAAAATAATAGTAGCTATTAGTACTACAAGCTTAGCTATATTAGTAATAATAATAATAATAATAATAATAATAATAATAATAATAATAAAATTAATAATAAAAATAAAAAAAATAGTAGAAATAAATAATAGTATAGAAACTATATACTATAGTAAATAGTTTAAAAAAAATAAAAATTATAATAAAGGTAGTATTAATAATTATATTAATTATAGTTATTATTTATATAGTGAAAGCTTATAAACTTTTAAAAATTTAATAAATATATTAATAAATAGTACAGGAAATTTTAATAATTAATATAAAAATACTTATGAATTTATAAATTTTAATTATATAATAATAATTATAGTAGTAATAATAATAATTATTAATATTTATTTAAAAACAAGCATGTATAGATTTTATAAACAAAAAAAATAAAATTAGTTACTAAAAAATAATAAATATAAAAGTTTTTTTTATAATAAAAAAAGAGGTACTAACAGGCATAATAATCTAAAAAAAAGAAGAAGTTATAACTCTACTAATTATATTACTAGCTGAAAAAATATAATAAATAATTTAACAGGCTTTAATAACATGCAAATAATAGAAAACAGGTATTTTTAAAAAAGTTTAGTAAATAATAAAAATATAATTAATTAATAAATTTAAAATCTTGAGAAATAAATATAAATATATATAGCTATAATAAATAAAGAATAGGATATTATAGAGTAAGAAAAGTGCTAGTAAAAATATATACAGGCTATAATAAAAAAAACTATAATAAAATTAATAAATAGAAATAATAAAAAACTATAAAAATAAAATAAAAAATTAAATATTTATTATAACAAGAACTATAAAGACCTGAAAAAAAATAAAATAAAAAAAATAAAATAATATTAATATATACTACAATAGTTACTATAATATAATTATATAATTAAAATAAATAATAGAAATTTATTTAATTATAATAAAAATCTTATAAAAAATAATTATATATATAAAATTATATATATATAAATAAACTATAATTATAATATATAGAGACAAGATTAGAACTACTAGTTACTAGGTAGAGATAAAACTATAATTATAATAAAAATAATATAAAGCTATTTTTAACTATTAAAAACTATAATATATATTATAATTTATTAATTATAAAATAAAACTACTAGAAAAAAATATAATTATTACTATAATTAATAAAATAAATTAATATAATTAAAAATTATAAAAATATAATATAAAAATAATAATAATATTATAATTTATAAATTATATTATTAATTATATTATTAATTATATTATTAATTATATTATATATAATAACCTAGTTATTATATAATAACTAAGCAAGAACTATCTAGCCACATGATCTCATATAAAGTCTTCACTAGCCTATAGAGGTGTAGACTCACCACACCTCGGCAATCAGTTCTGTACCAGAGGTGGCTGCACCTACCTCTCAGGTTCCCGCATACTATGTTTCCTTCACGACCTTCACACTAGGTCTTTGGAGTATTTTACTAGATTTACTAGATTTACTAGATTTACTAGATTAGCTATATTATCTAGATAACTATAAATATACTTAAATTAAGGTCTTAATAAAATGATAAATATATATTTATAATTAGCGTCATCTCTACCACTACAATTTGACCTTCTTTATCTCCTTGCTTGACTTGACACATCATCTCTACCACTATAATTCAACCTTCACAATGACTTGACAAGTGCTGATTTTGCAGGTAGAGAGATCCTATTATACTTTCTAAATATTTCTTAAATTATAAAAATACTACCTGTTAGCTTATTATCATGGAAAAATTAGCACTAGATTTTTTATATTTTATATTAAAAAATATATATTAAGAATTATATTAAAATATTTAGTCTATTATTATTTTAAAAATAGTTTTTTTACTATAAATATTAAAAATCTATAAATATTAGTTTAAACTATAGGGTTAGAATAATTTTTAAATAAATTATTTTATTTATTTTATTTTTTTAAAATCTTTAATTTTCTTGCTTACTTATTACAGGCATGATATTTAATTTTTTTTAAAATTATTATTAAATAGTAATTTTTTAATTATAAGCACTATTACTTTTTATATTTTAATATATTTAATACCTATAATTTAACACATGTTTTGCCAGGTTATACTTATTTACTAATTATTAGTTTTTTTATATAAATATATAAAAATAATAAATAAAAATTATTATTTAACATGGATTAGAGACAAGTCTATTCAATAATCTAGATATTTTATTACTATATTATACTCTCTATTATAATTTAGAAAACATACTTTAAAACATGAAAATACTGGTGTAAGCTATTAGGTGTCAGATAAGGTCTATCAGTCCTTCCTAGGATTGGAGATCTTAGGATATTCAGTGATCAAAAGAAGACTATAAATATAATAAAAATATATTAAAAAATAGACTAGTTTATATTTTAAAAATAAAGTATAGTAAAACTAATTAACATATAATAAAAGCTATATTTATATATTTATATTTTATTATAGCTATTATATTATTTTATTATATTAATTATATTCTTTTTATATTATCTATATTATTTTACTATAACTGTTATAATTATATTTTCTTAATATTATAATAATATAATTATTTAATTAAAATATTTTATATTTATAATTATAATCATACTAACTGCAGTATAGCTAATTTATTGGCTAATAACTGCCTGATTCTTTAATAATTTTTTTTCTTTATATTCTCTATTCTTAAAAATAATAAATATAGCAGTCTTCTGTTTGTTTTAGTTAAAATAACTATTTTTTTGTTATTTCTTGCAATTATACACTAATTATTATAGTGTTTAAGTCTAGTATTTAGAAAAATAAACTTCTTAAAAAAATTTAATAGTTTTATTATAACACTTCTATATATATTTTATAAGAAAACTAGTTATTCTTGTATTAAATCAGAAATTTTGAATTATTATAGCAAGTATATTCACACAGGTAATTAAAAATATATTAAAATAAAAGTTCTTTTAAATATAGTATTAAATTATTTAATATTAGTAATCTAAATTTTAGAGTAATAAAAATAAAATAAAAAAAAATAAAATTTATTTTATCTAGAATCTATTATTTATGTAAATAGTAAAAACTTTTTTAAAAGCAGGCTAATAACTTTATTGCTTGTAATATAAAAGAGATTAAAGATTTAAAAAAATAAAAAAATAAATAAATATAGAGTATTTAGCTATATTATTATTTTTTAATTTTTTTTCTAACTAGGTCACTGCAGCCTTTTCTTTATCTAATTTTAATTTTTTAGTTTTTAATTTTTAATTTTTTAATTAATTTATTACTGGTATTCCAGAATTTTTTTATAATAATTAAAATTTTAAATAAAATTTTATATATTATTTTCTAGTAAATATTTTATTTATTTAATAAGATAATAGATTTATCTTTTTTTAACTTATAATCTAGAATTTTTTTAATTTTACATTTATTTTTATTATTAATTATTTTATTATTAATTATTTTATTATTAATATTTTTTTATTTAATATTAATTTAAATAATAAAATATAAAATATCAGGTAAACTTATATATTTTTTATTAATTTTAAATAGTAATTATTAGCAAGTTTTTTTATTAATTTTAAATAATCCATATTTTACAGTATCTAGTTTATTACTTGATCATTTATTTTAAATATTAAAATTTTTATTATTTTTAGTTTTTTATAAAAAATAAATATTATTTTTTTTTAAAAAATAACATGTCCTCATGTTTCTTGTTATAATAATTTTTTATTTTTTTTAATTTATTTAATATCTCTAGTAGTTATCTAGTATAAAACTTAAAGACATATTATTTATATTAAAATATTATTAAAATATTTTTTTATTAAAAATATTTTTTAATCTATTCTTAATTATTATTCTAGATTTATATAATATAATATAATATCTATTATTATATTTTTTATATTATTTAGCATATATTATATTATTAATAATAACTTACTCTAATTATCTTGATTCTAATTAAGATAGTATTATAGATATTATTTAATTATTTAAATTATTTTTTCTATTCATTTATTAATTTATTAATAATTTATAATAAATAATTATTATATAATTCTACAAGCTTTTATAATTATTTTCTAGGATTATAATATAAATAATTTATTTTAATTAAATATAAATATTTTTAATAATCTTGTTTATATAAATATTTTTTATAATATTAAAAATGCTAGCTATAATATATTAATATTTTTAGATACTAGTTAAATAATTATATATTTTATTAATTTATTAATAGTTACTAGTGCTTTAGTGTATATAATTCCTATTACTATATTTTTAAATAGTAATAATTATAATAAGTACTTCTTAATTATATATATTATAATTTTATTTATTTTATTTATTTTATTTATTTTATTTATTTTATTTATTTTATTTATTTTATTTATTTTATTTATTTTATTTATTTTATTTATTTATTTTATTTATTTTATTTATTTTATTTATTTTA
>JAPDER010000126.1:0-27349 GCA_027569225.1 Aspergillus panamensis | reverse complement strand
GATTCAACCTCGATGACATCTGAAACTTCAAGCTTGACTACATCTGGTATCCCAACTTCAACTACATCTACATTATCCTCAACTACAACTGATAGCCCCAGCTCAACTACATCTGATTCAACCTCGACGACATCTGATAGCACAACCACAACTACATCCTCTACATCGACCTTATCTACAACCGATAGCATAACCTCAACGACATCTGATACTTCAACCTCAAATACACCTCCATCAAGCTCAACTAAATCTCCATCAAGCTCAAATACGTCTGATACTTCGACCTCAACTGCACCTGCGTCAAGCTCAACTACACCTCCATCGAGCACAGCTACACCTACACCAACCATCTCTACGCCAATAATATCTACTCCAATCTCTACCTCAATCTCTATTACTTCTACTCCGACCTCTACTACAGCTTCCTCAACCACAACTACATCGTCCACTGCAATACCAACCCCAAGCCCGATCTACCAAAACCCTCAATCTACATGGATCACAACCACATCCAATACCCCAACCACAACAACAACAACAACAACAACAACAGATGCCACCGCCACAACCACATCTGATCCTTCCACCACGGAAAGCTCCGAGATGACGACTACGATCGTCCCCACTCGTCCCCCCATCGGGGGTGGTGGGAACCCTGACCCAAGCTAAATCTAACGACCTGCAGTCCCGGAGAGACTTCTGATGCTCTGAATTGTGTTGACTCGGTGACTTTGTTTTATGTGTTTTCAATGTGTTGTATTTCCTGATCTTGCATGCATGTATTGATTGAAAGTAGTACGGACACTCCTTACAATGCTATTACGCTTCAGAATGGATTCTGAACAGTGCCATCGAAAGTAACTCAACCCAAGTCCCATAAGGTATAAGTTGACCGAATATCTACGGTTCTTCCTAGCAAGTATCCCAGTGCGGCACACATTCTTTGGATTATGTACGTACGACTGTTTCGCCCGGGCCTATCGTCGCCTCAATTTCCTGATCACTAAGTCTTGATCAAGACGATGCACTTCCTGCGCAGATCCGAATCATGAACGCTGCCCACTCGTCTAATATCAGTTAGTGATTGCATTTTCTGCCAGGTCCGAAGGTCTCTGGTTTGATGCGCTGATAACTGCTCCGGTATCAAGACGCGATGAGTCGATACGGTCACCATCCGGACTCTTGAAACTGCCAAAGATTGATCCATCTATCCCAGACAATTGCCCAGTAAATAGCCAGATTTCCCTTTTCTGTAGTAGGATTGGAATAATAAACTCGTCAAGGGTATCAGTTCTCGGACATTTGCACGGCTTACCAGAAGTTCCAGAATCCTTCTGAAGAGGGCATGCTGAAACCCAGCATCAAACTGTAGATTGTCGGGCCAGATTAATAGGGGGAAGAGTGCGGGAATAAAGTGAACTTGACAATTCAACCTTCTGTACTATAGTTGCATGTCCACTCTATGATTGTGTGTCTTTTGGCAGGCCCTCCCGGGGAAACCTGTGCTACGCCCACATGTCGAAGCTCACGATTGTAATCCTGTCCTCTTGCCATTTAAACACAGTAGGTATGGCCCTGGATATTGATGATCTCCACCATGAAAGCGATGTTATCCTCGGTCTTTAGGCCCGAGGAGGTCGCCTTGTTGAGGCCAAGGGTACCGGCGAAGGTTGAATCAGCCGAGTCCAAGATGACTTTGGTCGAAAGGTACTCTGTAGGTTGCAGACACCGTCAGCGATCTGTGCATGGCCCCTAAGGAAAGGTGAATTAAGTTACTTACTATGTGCGGCAACCGTGCTGTGGCAAGCGTCATCCTGGCACTCGACGGCGGTTCCCCAGCCCTGGGCCTGGCCGGAGCCTGGCAAGGTGAGTTCAGTATCTACTGGGAGGTCGTGACGAAAGTAGGAAAAAAGATGCTTACTGGTTGAAAGCTTGGAGACGACGGTTCCGTCAATGGAGACGGTCTGGTCATACTCGCCCGTGCTGTCGTTGTATTTATCTATGATTGTCGTTAATCGCTGCCATCCCGGAATAGGTGAAGTTAACAGCAGGTATACTCACAGTGCATAACAACCTCATCGCCCGGGTTCGCGGGCACCTCGGGACCGCCCAGCTGTTCGCCTAATATCCAGTTAACGACGTGTCCCCGGCCACCGGGTACCACGGCTCTTACCCTGGAGTGTGCTAGCCCAGGTGCACCATTGACCCTCGTTCGCACCGCAGTTCCTGTTGGCAATCTGTCAGTTGGCTGATTCTTTCTGCGGCGAGGCCCCATGTCACATCACTTACGCCGCCGGGTCGGAGAAAGACACCGCGAGGGCCTGGATGAGGTCTCCACCGCTGGTTCCCATTCCGGGCCACAGCGCAAGACGGTCCGCCGCTGGTACTGGGACTTCCGGGAGGACGAGGGTGGTGGTCGCTTCACGGATCCAGGACTGAGTCGGGCCAAGGGAGAAAGCAAGGCCGAATCCGACTGTTTCCTGGGTAAGAATGCACTCGATGAGCGCTACCAGCGCGGCAATGGCGAGGGATCGAAGACTCGGCATTCTGAGAGACTCGGGGCAGAGTATGTATATTTCACGGTTCGCTGAAGTGGGCTGGATGACTCGGGGTGAGACTCCGGGTGAGCTTTTATATGTCTGTCTCCCATCAGGGAAAATGCCAGAGGGTAGTAAGGTCCACGACTCCGTCTCCTTGGTAAAGAGTCCGCGTCGATCGGTGGGCTGCTGGTAACAGGAGGCACCGGGGTGGAGGCGTTTCAGGGCGGGTCAGTGGACGGAGTCTCAGAGCCAATTTTTCCTAGTCGACTTCCCACACATCTTGGACCCGCTGCTGTTTCATCTAGAAGCAAATTTTGTATTTCGTCTTGCGGCAGAGGCTTGCATTGGGTGGTATTTGATGCCCAATCCACTCGTGCACATAGTATATTACTCCAGTTGATTCCCTTTATGAACCTAGTACGTTTCCAATACCGTCCGAGTTCAGTCAGCCGACAGCAATACTTACGAGCTGGATTCTTGACGGGACAAGCTCACTTACATTAAGATCTCTAAGCTGTGGTTGTCTTAAACTGGAGCAGGCGGAGTCCCTCTCTCCAAGGCCAATCTCCGACAGCGTCACCAACTACACAGGAATCTGTCATTCCCCTCGAACGTCCTCTCCAGAAAACTCTCCGTTCTATCCCAGCCGATTCAATTCGTCATGCTCTCCTTCCTCCCGGTGAAAGACACCCTCGTTCACGAATCGCGTCGGCCCGACATATGACGGCTTCCGGGCCACGAAATGATGCACCGCAACGTTTCCACTCTCCGCTAAGACGACGGATCGGTCTCTCGTGCAATAGGATTGACCTGCTCCGTACATCTGGAGGGAAAGGCCGAGATGCGTGCGAGGGGGCCTTCAAGTCGTGTATTGCTCATCCTTCGAGTAGTACGGAGTAGGAGGCCAGCAACTCGGGTTTGATACGGGTTACCCCAGCTTTGCGGCATTTAGCCTACGTAAAACAAGGCGTCTCTCGAGTCTCACGTGTGGTCGCCTTCCAGGAGCGTGTCGGTGTCGAAATCGAAATATGCGGCGAAATTCCCGTCTCCGTGTTCTATTTGTGACCACGAGTCATGGAAATCATAGCATATCGTCGATCCTTGCCTGGAAGAACGACGTGGAATCCTCAGATTCCACTAGTCCACTTCTCCAGCCATATGCGCGAAATGCACGACTGAGTCAATACCGCTCTCTTTATTAAACGGGACGGGGACCATTTCTTCAGCTTCGTTTCCTCTTTAACTAGATACATGGCCATTCCCACGGTCCCAGATGAGTCGACTCCACCACTCAGAGACATCAACAGGGGCATTAGGGCGTAATACCACACGGGTGGCATCCAGAAGGGTTTCTGGCTCTCACTTCGTTCTCGCTGCGAATCCCCCCCGTCCAGTGAAGCTATGCATATGGGAAGTTACACATAAGCTCGTTGATGGGAATTTCCGAGATCAGCTGCTCCTCCAAAGGATAATGAGGCTGATGGTAGGCGAAGGCATGGGGTCTCATTAGGGGTTGGCTTTGCTGGTCAAAGAGTCTGACTTTGCAGCAATTCAAAACTTTCCGTGAAAGCAAAATACTTATTAATTCTTTGTTTTTTATGTCATTATTTACATGAGGTGCAATAATTTTTATATTTTTTAGCTAGAAAATTTTGAATTATCAAGGGAAAGAAGAATAAGCTGACGATAAGTATAAACTAATCTCGATGTTGGGATGCGCCGGCCAGGGAAGGGAGCTCATATACTATGCCGAGCCACCCCGTCAAGTCCGCGGAAAAATACCCGCGAGCGGATGAGGATCCCGGTCAATCTAGCGTTAGCTACAGGGAATCCGTTGCATCGCAGTCTGGACTCTGTGAGTCTGTGCCTGGGATATATAGGTATATATATACCTCGGCATGGCTGTACATCAGAAATCACTGAAGGCTTGGGGAATACCTTCCACTCCTCAAGGCTGATTCTTGAGCACAAGTATGACAGATCAAGAAACAGGCGTGTATGGCTACAAGCCAAGCCATGTGCTACCGATTGTCTTTGCGGCCGTGATGGCCATCTCGCTCGTGACACATGTGTACCAGAACTTGTCAGACCCCTCCTCTGTCCGGCTGACATCGTGATACTGATGGATCGACAGCCATTACCGCTTCTGGCGAGTCACCTTCTTCATGTTCTGCGGAGGCCTCATCTACGTGACCGGCTGGATCCTGCGCACCATCTCCTCCTGGCACCCGGCGCATCTCAGCCTTTACATCGCCTCCACTATCTTCATCTACGCCGCCCCCCCCCCCGTCTACTCCGCCGCGGCGTATAACATCCTCGGCCGCATCATGCACTACGTCCCCATGTTCGCCTGGCTCAATCCGAACCGCACCATCTACTTCTTCGTCTACCTCGGCGCCCTCATCGAAGCCTTTACGGCACCTCCACCTTCGTCATTTTCCGCTGTGTCTTCCGCGCCGTCGAAGCCTTCAACACCATCGATCGCGAACCCTGCAACGCGATCTGTGACGCCGTCCACCACCGCGAGTGGCTCCTGTACGCCTTCGACATGGCCCCCATGGTCATGTTCACCGTCTGGATGAACCTGCTGCACCCCGCGACAAGAGGCAGTATCTCGGTGCCGACGACGGCGTCACGGAGCGCATGGGCCCCGGCTGGATCGATACGCGCTCTACCTGGGAGACCTTCGTGGACCTGCTGGACCTGAGCAATCTGTTCAAGGGGGAGAAGTCGCATACCCGGTACTGGCTGGAGCCGGAGCGATGGCCGGTCTGTGCGGAGAGCTTTTCGACTGGGACGGCGTCGAATGTGGCGGGGAGGTCGAGGGGTGTGAAAGGGGGGCTTCCGTGAACCCCCTGGATTTTGATGTGGTGGTGATAACATATCGGGGTTTTCACGTTCTCTCTAGATTTGGTTATACCGAAGATATTGTGTCTGAGTGTTATCATTACTCAATTGATAGAATTTTTATCGGCATTACCTCGGCTTATGCTTTTTCAGCCGTTATTAAGGATAACCAAGGTACGCCGGCTTACTGCAGTCCTGTCAGTGAGCCCAAGGACGCAATGTAAGAGACTTGCAGCGTAACTTGATTAGGAAGTAAGTCGACTTATAGGTTCTGGATTGTACTAGAGGGATGTTATATGTGTAGAACACTTGTGGATTCTATTTCCTCGATCTTCACCCGGCAAGATAGTTCTGTGTTTCCTAACTGCAAGCCGAGCCATGACCAGCGATATACAAAGACAAAAAGCCTCTTCTACCTAACCAACACGAATGAAAGTAAGCGCTTTCACCAGCCAGGGACATAGGCGGATAGAAGTAAAACATTACCCAACTGGAGGCATCTGACCTCTGTATTTGGTTACTTACCTACCTACTACCCCTTATAATCCCGACTCATCTCCACATTCGTCTCAATCTCCGTATGGGTGAAGATCTTCCCCTCAGGGACGATAATCCTCTCCTCGCTCCCACCGACCCCCATCCCCTGGATATTCGTGCCAATGACCATATCGGCGTCATCCTGGGACCGGAGCCCCGTCATGCCGATGGCGGAGCGCCCGTGGACTTTCGAGAAGACGGAGACGACGCCCGTCCGGCGTCCGCCGTTCGAGCTGGACCAGGCGTAGCCCTTGTTCGGGGTGTATTCGCCGATGAGACGCGGGAGGAAGCGCGAGGCGATAGCCTTGAAGGAAGGGATGGAGGCGGCTAGGATGCCGATGTTGATTTCGATGGCGGACCAGTACATGGCGCCGCTGATGGCCCAGGTGAAGTCGGAGGAGGTGAGCATGGTGGGGATGAAGGTGATGCGGACGATCGAGGAGACGCAGGCGCTATTTACCCATGGTTAGTACCTAGGTAGGAAAGGAAGGGGATACCGGGGGGAGGGGGCGTACAAAAGACCTAGGCAGAGGATGAGGATGAGGACTATCTTCTGCTTCTGGGGCATCTGGAGCTTGAAGATGACTCGGATGGGGAGGGTGTAGGTGAGCAGGTCGGTGAGGATGTTGAGGGCTGCGTTGGCGAGGTAGAAGACGTTGATGTTGATGCATGTGCCGGGGCGACTTAGGTCCCAGGCCCGCGGGATCGGGCGACACTGGAATGCGGCGGTGAGGACGTTGGCGAGGGCCTGGCCGGTGAGGATGCCGAGCATGATGAAGGAGAGGCGCGTGAGGAGCTTGTCACCGAGTCGGGTGTAGAACCAGCAGACCGAGGTCTTGATGAAGCCGAGCGTGGCCAGGTAGAACATGGAGCTCAGCCAGACGGCCTGCGAGGTTAGCCTGGGCCCTCGTTCACAGCGTGGGAGGGCCGTACCAGTGAGTAGGTGACCTGGTTGGCTGGGTCGGCGTCGACCAGGTGTTTACCGAGGCCATTTTTGACAGCTTTGGAGGGTTAGTTTCTGGGCCCCCTCGAGACCGGGGACCGGGATACGAACCAACGACCGTGGTGGCTGTGAATGCCCACGAGAAGAGCTGCAGGTGAGAGAGTCAGTATCTGGATGTCCGGGTCAGGTTCCGCCAGGCTTACACATGCTGGGATGATCAGATCTGGGAAACCGGTCAGCGAGACTTGGTTCTTCTCCTACCACGGTGAGGTCCAAGGATATATACAATCATCAATGCCCATCTTCTTCAAAACATAAGCTCGAGCAAACAACCGCAGCACCAAGACAAACAGCGTCAGGATCGAAAAGGCCACTGCTATCGCAGCGACTATTGGGCCGTGAGACTCCGCCATGGGGGATCTGATCAGAGAGCCGGCAGGGTCGATGAACACAGTGTGATGAGATGGCTACGGCTCGACGATGGCAATCTGAGAGCAGTCCTCCGAGGGGAAAAGATTTCCATGGGCGAGGAGCTGGGTTTAAGAACGTGCAAGCAGAGGGAGAAAGTCAAGGCAGACCCCGGGGATTCGGATGGGGCCATTCCCCTGTGGACGCCTCTCGATGCCGTCTCTGGATGCAATGCTCGTGTTCCTACCAACAGCCGGGGTCTTGGAGATCCACAGACAAAGTCAATGTGCGTTTGACTTTTGCTAGGCCATTAGCTGCAGCTGCCAAAGCAGGAACTAGTCTTCGACGAAGCTCGGAGCTAATCCAGAACTAGATGCTGCTGGTTCCTATCAGGCAGCAGGAGGCCACAACAACTCTCTCGGTGACAAATGATCAGCAGTGGTGGCTGCAATGGTCATTTCCCCTCGGAACATAATCCCTTCTCCATCTGTTGGGTGAAATCTCACCGGAAGCGCCCGAGTTTGGACTGTCTCGAGAACCAGTAGGGATTTCTCCTGGATGCCCTGACAGGGAGTGGTATTTATTTATGTATGTCTGACTCCTGAGCGCTATCAGTGACACACTGACAGCCTCGTGTTCCTGGCCTGGTGGAGGAGGCTCATCGCATGTTTCCGCTGGTTGGCTCCACTGCTGGCAATGCTGCGGCTCCGCTTTATGGAGCCAGGCAATTAATTATGCTGTACTAATTACATATAGCATCGGAGCCGGCGGGTAATCACCCAATAGGACCTGACCGAGGCGCTTTCCAGTCGCCTATCCTAATGGTAGACGGTCACAACCCCTCTGGACAAAGAGAGAAGCCTCGGGGTGGGCCTAATCGCACCTGACCAGCGATATTTGACTTTTTCTCCTCCCAACCAGAAGCAGACCTGAAGCTCTTCGGATTTGAGTTCTCGGATTCACCATTGCACCGCCACCCCATATGGGACTTTTGACAGCCATCAATGAGGCCCTGGGCGGATGTGGTCCCTGGAATTTGCGGTCCAGACCGTCTACTCTCGTTTCGTGTACCCGCTGTCGGGCTTTCCCGGGCCATTCTGGGGGGGGGGGGGTTACCTACGATACGACGTACTGGGGGTGTTCATTTCTGGGGTGGTGACGCAGGCCAGACTCGCCGCGAGGCTCGACTGGATGGCGGAGAGCGGGGTCAGCACGTTCAACGGGGCGGAGTAGTTGGCCACCGCGTCGCGGGCGAAGACGTTGGAGAGCGCATCGAAGTTCTTGCCGTCAATAGCGAAGAGGGAGAGAGCGAAAATCTAGCAAATAGCTTCGATGGAGACGCTGTCAACGGTGATGGAGGGAGGGAACTTGGTAGGCAGATCGGAGAAGGGGATCGGGTCGGTGCCAAAGGGGAGGATGGGGCTTTCGGTGAGTGCAGCCAGAGCGGCGGGCATCAGGCAGGAGAGCGAGACGTATTTCGAGGAGTTATAGAGGGAGAAAACAGGGGACTGAGGACAGAGGACAGAACACCGAGGACAGGGGGAGAGCGGTCGTTATGAGGAGAGCTGTCACGTCGGACCCGAGATCAACAACGGCTTTCCTAGTCAACAGAGATAGCGCAGGCACCAAGCTGATCGTGTATCTAGTCCCTGCTAGGCACATCAGGGGTTTGCTTAGTTTTGACTTGGCCAATCACGCGAACGAATTGAGATTAACCGCAATAACGGTGGTGGAGTCCCGGGGAACTCGGGCCAATGTCGACGGACGTGGTCCAGGCTATCATCCTTCGCTTCGCTGGGGGTATCGATCCCGTCTCTATGATTATGTAGATGTCGATGACTACCACAGGTCGACTGGCGTGTCCAATTAACCTGAAACCCTCCCCGTTGAGACCTGTCAATCCAAATCCCCAGGAAGATACCAACGGCATGGCATGACCACCGGAATCCACCATCATGGACTTGATTCATATGAATCTCTCATTCCTCGAGGTCGCCCCTGTATCCCAGGGCGAATTCAGCCCTCATGGAGCCCCCCAACATCTCGGCCACATGGCTTTTAGACTGACAAGACAGGCCCTCATGTGGATCGGGGTCGGCGTCTCCGCCATCTTCCTCGCCCTCCGCACCTTCGTCCAATACCGCAAAAACAAGACGCTCTTCATCAACGACCACTGGGTCTTCTTCGCCATGGTCTGTCACCTGGCCACGGCCATCGTCTACCAGATCGCCATTCCGCCCATGTACGAGATGATGTACGTGAGTTTCCAGATGCAGCCCGTGACCGCCGGGCTCGTGGGCCGCGCCGCGCTCTTCCTGCGGCTGCAGTACGTCCTGGACTTTCTTCTCTGGACGACGCTGTGGTCGGTCAAGTTCTCGCTGCTGTTCTTCTTCTGGCGGCTGTTGGACTCCGTGCAGACGCCCACGCGCATCTTCTGGTGGGTCATGTGTGCCATTATGGCCTCGACGTGGATCACCTGTGTGGTGCTGCAGAACTTCGCCTGTGATCCGATCCAGAACTTCTTCACCCTGGGTATTTGATTTCTTCCTTGTCTTCCCCTGCAGTCGAACTAAACCTGTCTGGGTCTGGCTTATCCCCCGTAGGCAAATGCAGCACATCGCGCGATATGTACTTCTCCAACCTCATCTTTAAATTCTCCGTTGGCACAGATATAGCCGGTGACATCCTGAGTACTCCCCCTCCCCCTCCCCAACCCCTATCAACCCCTACAGTGGGCCTAAGCTGGAAAAGACACAAGACAGACTGACAGAGTATAATATAAGTAATGATAATTCCGTTCCCCCTCCTCGGCAAACTCCAAGTCCCCCCCCCCCTCGCAAACGACTCCTCCTCATCGGTCTCTTCTCCCTCCCCACCATCCCGATTATATTCGCCGTGCTCCGCCTCGTGATGGCCAACGCAAACGAGACAAACGTCGACCCGATCAAATTCCAGCTCTTCTCGATGCTGGAGAATTCCTCCGCCATCATCACCTCATGTCTACCGGCGCTCAGGCTGTTCGTGGTGAATGCGCGCACCCCGACGCATACCCGCTCGGGGTCGTCGAGACATTACACCTCGGACCAGGGGAGTTACTTCGTGAACCGGGTGCACGGGAGTTCGAAGAATAGGGGGCGAGAGGAAGGGTCCGTGAGGCTGGAGACGCTGGGCAATACCGGGGGGGCTGGGCGAGGACGATTCCCTGGGGGGAGTGTCGGATGATGGGAGTCAGCAGGGGTTTGTCCGAGATGGATGTTAGAGGGAGGCTATGGGATGGGTTTATGGAATGCATTGACTAGACTGGGGCTACTTCCGCTCCGCGTCTGCTCTTATTTCTTATTTCTTCCCGAGCCCTACACCGTCTGTCTTCATAAGGGAGGGTGAGCTACCTCCATGTATCACTCTCCATGGCTGAACTCGCGCCACAGATGGAGGGAACGGTATAGCTACGATTCGGATCGCTCTCCCATGTAATCGACCCGTCTGGCTCCTGCCGGATATACTTGTACGTGAAGCTGGCCCCGGCCGGTAGAGGAAGCGTCACGGACCAGCGGTGATTACTCGAGGTGTACTGACCTGCACTTAACGCCACCGCATGCGAGGTATCCCAGCTGCCCAGCTGCGGGATGGATCCGGTTAGGAAGATACGCTGCCCGTAGGAGGTCGTCGCGATGGCGTCGAATGTAAGCGGCACGCTAGTTGGCGTGACACATGCCGCGATCGTGGCGGAGGTGGAGGTGGAGGAAGTGGTGGCACTCCCTGCCGCACTGGTGAGAGTGCTCGGCCACGTGGTGCCAGTGGCCGTGCTGTATGTCCCTGTTGCCGAGGTCGCAATGCAGATGGAGGCCTTGCCAGCCGAGCTCGCGCCCCAGGAAGGGGGCAGGATGGAGTTTCGGCGCAGGTTGGCTGTCAGGAGAGCCGCATAGGACCAGGTGAGATCGCGTGCGGACGTCGGGGTTCCGTCGGATCGACCGAATTGTTCGGCCAGAGAGCCGTTGGTTCGAGCGTAGGTTTGCTGAAAACCATATGTTAGTATTGAACTGGATACTTCCTGGCATCCCAAGCAGATACACACCACAATGCTCATGTACCCATCGGCGTATGTCTGAACCGCGTCGAGGATGAAAGTGAATGTCGAGGTAGACGAAGCGTATGTCCCGACCGCAGCTGAGGGATAGACATCCTGGAAGAAGGCCAACGAGGTGGAGGTGATGGTGATGGATCCCTGCCTGTTCCACTGGTAGATGGCATTGTACAGCTGCTCCGCCGCCGCCAACGTCGTCAGATACCAGGGGTTTCCGTTGTAATAGGAATCCTCGGGATACCTGCCCACCGCCACCGCTGTCCCCGTCACCTTTCCTGAGTTGACCGAGTACACGGAGCGGAAGGCATCGGTGTAGATCTTGTGGTTCGCGAGGGCTCGCGGGGCACAGGGCTGGAAGGTGGTGTCGTCGCATCCCGCCTCGGGGTCGAAGGTGTGGATAATCCCCAGCACGGTGTTGGCGTCTTTACCCGATCGACCGCCGCCGAAGTTGGCGAGAATAGACGAGCCGGTCCAGAAGTTCTGCAGGTGGCAAAGGACCTGGGGAGCTTGTGACTCGCACCAGGGGCAGCTGGATCCAACCTTCTCGGCGAACGCGATGCCCTCGACGAGCGCTCGGTGCTGCGAGGTCACAGTAAAGAAGGAGGAACCGTCCACCTCTTCCCAGAGGTCTGTGGCTCGTCAGTACTGGTGGGTGGGTAGTAGAGAGGTTGAACAAACCATAGCCCGTCTGGTTCCAAGTGGCGGCGACGTAGGACAAGTCGTTGCGGACGAGGGGCCAAATATTGCTGGCCGCGTAGCTCGAGTAGCCGTTATCCTGGTTTCTGTGAGTCTAATGCGAATGGGAGTTCCCCAGGGAACCCACCGTTAACCAATTTCCAAAGTCGATCAACGCGGTAGCCCTCAGCGCCGGTCCGTCACGCTGAGGGCGCCCCCAGGAGCCGGTGTATTGGGTCCCATCGATGTGAAATTTGGGTTCACCCAGGCCCCCAGTGGAGAGGGACCCGGAAGGGTTGGAGACGGTTTGGAGCGCTGCCTGAGCGTTGACATACTCGATCAGCACAGTCTGCAGGCTCGTCTGGCCATTGCGAAAGAGGTCCACCAGGGTTTTGACAGTCAGGGCGGCGTCGCGGGTCCAAGTGTAAAAGTCTGGAGCTGGTCAATGACGGAACATAGATATTACTGCTTGCAAGCCTGTCACCTACAGTCAGGGTCGCTGGCGCTGGGGCTGGCGATCACGATACCCGGGCTGGCACTCGTAGCATGCGCGCCGCTCGAGCCGATATTCTGGAGAATCCCATTCAGCGCAAAGGTTGCCTCGGTGGTGAGCCAGGTATCCAGAGCTGCCCTGGGGGCAAGGGAAGGGGCAGCGAACGCCGCTGGACCCAAGGCCAGTGCGTGCAGCGCAACAGAAAGACTTCGAATCATGGATACCAGAGGATATAGGCAGAGGGGAATGCGGACGGTGGTCTTCACGGGAACAGGGGGCAGCGCAGGAAGGCCTCTGCTGCTTTATAAGGTTGCTCTTTTTCTCTCCGACATAGGAGGGGAAACAGAACATGTGGGCGCATGACGACTGTGTACAGCGAACCTCCTTGTATGAGACTGGGTCAGACTCGGCCTGAAGGTGCACGTAGCTCGAGGCGAACTCCCGCCACGAACGCTGCTGGTCGCACAGGCTGGCCGACTGGGACAGGCGATCCCTGTCTTCTGCAGATCGGCTGCCACTTGGTGCGCGTGCTTCGGGGTGTATCTGGGGTCTGGAGGGAGACTACCTAGTACCTAGTCTGGGGGGGTGACGCCCAAATTCGCCGTTTACTGTGGCCTGCATGGAGATAAGAGCCAATCCAGAGGACCAGAACAAATCCGGCTGTGGCCGTCGATGTCTGTCCCTGCAAGAGGGGAAATCGGTTACCTTGGCTTTGAGAAGACGGGGTTACGGTTTAATGACCGAGCAGATGCTCGAAGAGCCTCGGGGAGTTATCCAAGCGGTTTCGAGAGGCCATTATACTCCATCCTCTGCGCTGAAAAGCCATGTGTTGTCGCCACACGCTCCACAATCACGTCAGCCCTAAGGTCTCCTTCTCCAGTCTGGGTCGTGTCAGAGGATATCCACGTTACTAAAGACACCTCGGCCCCTCAATATTCACCAGAACGTACAAGATTCTCGGGTAATATTAATATACTCGTGAAGCAGGAACTGGGGGTTCAGCCACCTAGGGAAGCGGAGTTCGATGATCTTGCATATTATATTTCACACATGAAGACTCACGGACAAGCCGACTGAGTGATCAAAATTTCCTCTGCCTGACACTGTGGGTTTGTACCTCAACCCATGGAAAGGACTCCTCCAAAGATCTCGAGTGAGGGTATTTGGAAACACCAGGCCTCGTCGGATAGATGGAATTCGTGGTAGGCCTGAAACAGCCGATGTCCTGACGGCGAGAACCATTGCAGATTTGGCAACTGACGCCCGGTCATATCCAGGAATCTGAGATAATCCACCACTCAGATCTGTAGTTAAGGGTGCTCATCCAGGCCTAAAATAGGGCTCTTGGCTGTTCTGGATGGAAATTCCAAGAGCTGCCTCCAGGGCGGTCCACTGCTCGTTCCTTTCATGTCCGATCGACGACAACCTTCCTTGATGTAGGTCTGAAGATATACCGCTCAGTGCGAATAAAAAGAACCCAGTGGATGACCTTTTTCTTTTCCTGTCTCTCAAATAGCGGAGGTTCAACATGAGGCTCCTTACAGCCATCTTAGGGGTGCTTCTCCACCGACAATGGCTCTGGATATGTTATTGGTAGGGAGCTCTCTGTGGGTTACACTGGCTCATGCTGATTCTGCTCTTGTTGGAATAGACTCCGGCGGGTGCATCTCTGGTGATCACAGTAAGCAAGAACAATGGTGATATCACCGCGATCAAATCCAGCGGTGTCGAGTATAAGGCTATCAGGGCAAGAATACGTGACCTTCCTCTCAGAACCAGATCAGTGGAAGACGTGGGACGGGCTCTCTGAGCCCTGGGATTAGCATTGACTCGGTGATATGATTTGAGCGACTCAGCAATCAAAACAGGTTAAGTCAAGAAGTTAAATCTCAGTGCCTGGTTAGGGGGTGGGTTAATCACCAAATACCCATGTTCCAATAGCTTTTGACCGTTGGTTAATTCTACCACCTTCATAGTGTCTATACCATATAATAAGAATCCGTTTTTTATGAGATAGACCTCAACGAACGTGGCTGGTAGCGAAGGATCCAAGCTTTCTTCCAACCCTCGTTAATGGGCCCCACAACGGTCTACTAGTAGTAGCTTAGCGTAGTAGCTTCTCTAGAGCAGGTATCCGTGCATCCAACAGGTCAGAACTTTGCAAGTCGTGATTGTTCGCTGATGGCGAATCTCCCTCCCACTAAGACGCCATGCCCGCTATAATGCCGTGAGCCCATTAACCCCCATATCAGAAACCGCCTCCGTCCCATTTTCAATGCAACGTTGACATCGCTTTCTCATCCAGAGTAACATGAAGTCCCCCTATGCAGCTGTTATCCCGCGGTCTCAATCAGTCCGTCTTTCCCCACGTGCTTGGCGCAATCCACCCTATGCTTATCAGCCAGCGCTTGGGAGGATACTTCCATTGGCCGGAGATGGTGAGATCAAGATGGCATCATACCGTCCGTCGGTGGAGTCCGGGGGGATTCAAGTTGACATCTCCTCGGGGTAGTTTCGTAGCGCAGTGTATAAACCCGGGTGTCCGCTTCTTTATTCGGTTGGCTCTGCACAGCCTAAGCGCGGCTTGAACTCGCAGGATGGAGAAAGGCTCTTCTCGTATCGATCAACAGGCTGCCTTCGAGACGGAGACGACGTCGCGACCTCTCTCGAGCAAGGCCTCGGCGGATAAGGATGACAGCTACCAGGTATACGACCAGGCGCGGGGAATCGAGATTACCCCCGAAGAGTTGAAACGGGTGGTTCGGAAGATTGACCGTCGCCTGATACCGTTTTTGGTGGTGATATATATGCTCCAGGTAGGGGATACGGTCCCTAGGGAAGTCTTCCCAGCTGACAAACACAGTACCTCGATAAAAACAGCCTGAACTTCGCCTCCGTGTACGGTCTCCAGGAGGGGACACACCTTGAGGGACAGGATTATTCATGGCTTGGTATGTCCGTTCCCTAAATGTCAGGTTGAAAGGCTACTGATAGATTGGTAGGTTCGATCTTCTACTTTGGGTATCTTGTCGCGCAATATCCCGCGGGTCTCGCCCTCCAGAAACTGCCCATTGGCAAGTTTCTCGCGACGACTACCACAAGTAACAGACGGTCCCCTCTATGATCGGGTTTTCGCAGCTAATGAAAGCAGTCTGGGGCGCTCTGCTCATGACCACGCCCGCGTGCCACAACTTCGCCGGAATAGCCGCCAACCGGTTCATCCTGGGCTTCTTCGAGGCCGTCGTGAACCCGGGCTTTGTCTTGATGATGAGCATGTGGTACACGAGGCGGGAGCAGCCACTGCGGCTCGAGTCCTACTACTGTACTAATGGTGTCGCGACGATGTTTGGAGGGTGAGTGGACCTGAGTTATACCGGGGTCACCTGTCATGCTAATCGACCAGACTGATCGGCTATGCGGTCGGCCACATCAAGACAGGGCTTCCAAAGTGGATGTATGTGTTCTTGATCTTCGGCGCGGTGTCCGTCGCAGTGGGACTCCTGGCATTTATCTTCCTGCCCGATCTCCCCTCCACCGCGCGGTTCCTGGATGATCGCGAGAGAGCGATTGCCGTCGACCGCGTGGCGGAGAACCAGCAAGGCGTGAAGAACCACCACTTCAAGTGGAATCAGGTCTGGCAGGCCGCGAGGGACCCCAAGACGTGGCTGTTGTTCGTGATGGCTGTAGGGGCGCAAGTGCCGAACTCTGCGCTGACGAGTGTATGCCCCCCCTGCCCCCTCTTCAGACGGTAGATAACGTCCGTACCTACTAACCAAGCTCAGTTCGCCTCTATCATCGTTGGCTCGTTTGGCTTCGACACGCTAGGCACCCAGTACATGCAAATCCCCGGTGGTGCGGTCCAGTGCTTCGCCCTCTTAATCGGGGGCTTCATTGCTACCAAGTACGCCGACCGGTTCCACTCGCGCAGTGCCTGCATGATCGTCGCCAACTCGATTTGCATCGTGGGCTCGGGGTTACTGGTGGGCTTGCCGGACTCGAATAAATGGGGCCGCTTGGTCGCGCTGTGGTTGTGCTATTTCCAGGGCTTGGGATTCAGCATGAGCCTGACCATCGTCAGTTCCAACATTGCCGGGTATACGAAAAAGCAGGTGACGGGGGCGTTGCTGTTCACGGGGTACTGTGTGGGAAATATCGTCGGTCCGCAGACGTTCAAGGCGAGCGAGGCGCCGCGATACCACAGTGCGTATATTGCGTGAGTCGATGGACCCGGGATGAGAGACCGGGAGTCACCGCTAACGACGACAGCATGGTGGTCGGCTATTCGATTAAGCTGGTGGCCATTGTGATTCTCTACGTGTACATGTATCTCGAGAATAAACGGCGAGATAAGGCTGCTCTGCTCGAGTCAGATGATGACGAAGACAGGGGCATTGAGAATGGCATGCTGGTGGGTTTTCTTGGTCGGCATGAATTGAAGACAGGACTGACAGTGAGCAGGACCAAACGGAGCTGGACAACAAGCATTTCCGATATGTTTTGTAGATATTGCTCTATACGGAGGTTTTGAGGAATCCGAGTCTACATTGTCTTTAACCCCCACCAGCGCCCGTGACTGAAAGCCCTCTAGTACTGGATCAGGGCCACACTCTAGCTGAATGATAAAGCTTCTGATATCTCCAGTCCACCGATGAACTAACGTAGATCGCACCACCGAGTTCCTCCAGGATCCGGTCCAACCTCACCAGCCATACCGCCGCAAAGGCACTGTTTCCCGACATCTACCAGGCATCACCCGTCGCTCCACGAAGCCATCCAGGCCTTCGAGTCCTCCGGCGCCCAGCAGGCGATCAACAAGGTCGTCCGCGACTGCTTCCTGAAGCATAACGTGGAAAAGAACTTCAGCGCCTGCATCCTCCATCGCCATTTCGATCTGGGCCCCGACAAACGCAACATCGAAGAAGGAGGGCTCGCCATCGCCTCTCGCGACCTGGATAACGCCCATCCCAGCAGCTGACTTTACCACCAGGGGAAGCTGGTGCCGTATGAATTAACCCGGGTCCCCACCCCGAGCCAGAACGACTTCCCGGCACTGCCTGGGGAGTTTATTACTGACCTCGGACATATTCTGTGGGATCGGGGGCTGTGCCATGTCAGTGGGGTCCAGAGCTACACGGATGGCATCGTTGGGATGGAATCGACAGACCACGATGCGAGAGTCAGTACGATAGTGACGCAGTCGGAGAAGGAGCCATTCCAGCCCAGGGGGGTAGCCAAGGCGGCGTCTTTTTCGTTTTTTAGATCTTTATATCCTTCCCAGGATAAGGATATTGCGTTTACCAGGTCTGAATAGCGTTTCCAGAATTGGTAGGTATCAAGTTGTCGTCGCGAGAATTTTAAGAAGTCCATATTTAATTTGCTGTCTCTCCGTTTCGCGTATTTATGTACACCAGTATGACATGACCATAGCCGGTCACACTAGATAATCCACTCGAGATATTTCTTCGCCTTCTTCCCAAGTCCAACCTCCGGCACTTCCCCCTCGAGGGTATACGTGTCCGTCTCCAAGTCCATCTCCGACAACCGGACGTATTTCGTCCTCTTGAACAGCTTCCACCCCACATACATGACCAACATAATCGGCAGTTCGATGTAGAAGCTGACAAAGTCAACCGCCTGGAAGCGAGGGCTAAAGCAGCTCCATCCCTGCACGAGGACGATGACGATGTTGAGAACGACGCAGACCCAGGGGCCCACGGGATACGTGTAGTTCCGGAAGGGAAGCAGATGGGTTTTCCCCTGGCGGGCGAGAGCAGACCGGAACCGAATCGACGTGATGCCGATGGCAATCCAGCTTAACTGGTTTGAGACTCCGACGATACTGCCGTTGATATCCTTCCTGTTAGCGCTGACGGCGTCAAGATCCGAGTCAGGCAGGGACTCACTTCTGTAACCACGACCACAGCTGTCCGGCTCCGATCTTGCTCGATCCGAAGCAAAGACCGCTGATGAGGCCGGTCGCTAGGACGGCGACCCACGGTACCTGCTGGCGGTTCAGCTTCCCGAAGACCCCCGGGGCATGGCCGGCAACGGCGAGCGTGTAGAGCAGTCGAGTCCCCGCGAATAAGGCGTGGTTTCCGGCCGAGATGACGCTGGTCATGATGACGGCGTTCATGACGCTTCCGGCGGCGCGCGCCCCGGTCATCTGGAAGATGAGGGTGAAGGGCGACGTCCGGACTTCTTTCGTGGTTAGGTCGGGGTAGTTGTAGGGGACGTTCAGGCCGATGATGAGTACGGCGAGGACACTGGACTTGGGGTTAGCCGGTTGCCATCGGTTGTGGAGAGGGCTCACCGACTAGAAGATGAGGATTCGCCAGAACACGTTCTGGACGACTCGGGGGAGAGTCTTCGCGGGGTTTTTGGTTTCGCCGGCCGTGATGGCGATGGACTCGGTGCCGCCGTCTGACCGGTTAGTATGGGTTTGACAACGCAGGACCTCGAAGGCGAGGCTGAGGCTTACAAGAAAACGCGGCGGTCACGAAGACAGACGCGAATCCCCCGATCCCACCAACGAACGGGGCGCCGGGGATATGCCAGTTCTCGCCTCCGATATAGTGCCCGGCGGAGTTCCCGCCGCAGTTGACAACGATCCCCAGGATGATGAAGACCTAGGCTGAACACTAGTATCGTGTGCTGGTCCAACGGGGGAGGGTGGAAGGGTACGTACTATGATGGTGATCACCTTGAGCACGCTCAGCCAATACTCGATCTAATCAGGGTTAACCGAATGGCCAACTGGGAGGAGACGATGGATGGACCTCGCCGTAGAACCTCACCGCCGCGAGATTGATCGCGATCAGAACGGCCCAGAAGATCAAACTAAACGCCCATCCGGGGAAATGATCCACCCAGTACTGCAGCACGACCTGCAGGGCCACCAGATCGGCCGCGGTGGACACCGCATCGTTGAACCAGTAGTTCCACGTCAGCGCAAAGCCAAACGCATCGTCCACAAATCGCCTGCCCCGTGTCAGCGCAGCGCATCCACGGAAAAAGGAGGACTCACCCGGCAAAGGTACAGAAACTCCCCGCAACGGGGACAAAGGCAGCCATCTCGCCCAGGCTCAGCATGGTCGTGAAGACAATGGCGCCGTTGATGAGATACGCGATCAGCATGGATGCCGGCCCCGCCGTCGCGAGTGCCTTCCCCGTGCCCAGGAACAAGCCGGTGCCGATGGTGCCTCCGATGGCAATCATGTTGACCTGGCGCGCGGACAGCGAGCGGCTGAGGCGATCCTGGGGAGCATCTTGGCTGTGGTGGTGACCTTCGTGGTCGAGCGGTGGGTCGTCGGATGGCCCCGTGACGATTTTGGTCTCGGCCATTTTTTCCTCTTCTTTTTTTTTCCTTCGTTTTTCCCCTGGTTTGGCTAATGCTTGCAGAAGAAAAGAAAAGACTTCAAAACTTCAATCCGGAAAATAAGCAGCTGTGGAAAATGCGGAGAGACAACAGAGAGAAAGAGGCAAAATTCTAGAATGGCGTGATTGCTCCACCGGGGTGAGATTTTACCTAAGAGCCAGCAGAGGTCTGCCACACTAGCGAATGGGGGTCGCAGTCCAGGGTTGCATCAGGAGGCAGAATATAAACACACCATGGCATCTGAGGCTCTATAAGAACTCATCTCCATGTAGAATCCACGCGATGGCGACATGAGCGTGAGAAAGCTAGGGCCTGCCGGGGGAGAGTGACCCTGCGCATCAACACGCCTAGAGTCGAGCCTTGACTTGATTGATGATCGAATGCAGTGCACTGGTTGGCGCATCTTATTCTCATCTCTTGCGGCGTGGAGAACATTTCACGGTCGCCCGAGCTGAATAGGACCGCAGACACACGATTCATGCCCTCCATGGCCTACAGAAAGGCCGGTATCGAGCTCCATCGGTCTGAGTAGGTGGTGGAATTGATCCGAGTTCTAGGTGGTCCATGATACCCCGCCCAGGGAAATTTGATACTTTTGCGATTCCATAATCATGCAAGGGGAAGATCGGCACTACTTGAATTGAACTTGGGAGTTTGGTATTCCCTCGAGGTAGAAGAGGATTACGAGACAGAATGGACGAGCGATTTCTGTGGCCTACCAGTGGCAGGGAATCCAACGCGGGAAATAAAAGATTGCGACTGTCAAATCAAGCCGTAGGAAGATCTACATCGTCACCCGCCGAACCCCTTGGATGCGAAAAAATCCCGCATTCTCCCATTCCCCTCGCTTTTTATTGTAGCAAATCAGTGAGTGCTCTCCAATTTTCCTACACCTTCTGCTCAAGATAAAAGGTCTCGTGTTGGTCAAGAATTCCACAGGTCAAAGATTCACCAAAAAAAAAAAAAAAAAAACGATACGGTTCAACCCCCTTCAGAAATCTTAGCCATGGCCCCCAACATATAACGGCGAGGAAGTACCCTAGCTACCATGGCAGAACAACACCAGTATCCAGGGACAGAGTCCAGCCTGTGCACGACCTTCAAGATCCCCAATTCCCTGACCGCTGGTCGCTGGCTCTCCAGATATGGCTGCGACTCCACCCCCGCCGAGGCATCCCTCCTCCTCCCCAAGACACCTCCGCTCTCGCTGACGGAGAAGTATGGCTCGTGTACGGAAATCGTCCACTACGGACGCAGCAGCACCGTCAGGATATACACCCGGCACAACCCCGGGTCGCGGACGAAACAGCTGCACGCGGTGAAAGTCTTCCGCCGGTCGTCGCGCCCCTGGGTCGTCACCCGCCATCACTTCGAACAAGCCCTCTCGACCACTCTCTCGCACCCCAATCTCCTCCGAGCCATCGACACCATGTCCAATTCCAGCGACGAGTTCTGCCTCGTCCTGGACTACTGCAGGCACGGCAACCTGCGGTCCCTCATCGCCCGCTCGGAGGAAGCCATCGCCCGTCGCGACGCCGACGGCTACCTCCGGCAGATCCTCCGAGCCGTCTCATTCCTGCATGGGAACTCGATCGCGCACCGCGATCTTCGACTCGAGAATATCCTCCTCGCGGCCGAGGGGGTCATCAAGGTCGCAGATTTCGGGAGCGCGGAGTGGGTATCGGACGAGAACAGCAGCAACACTTCTGAGAACGGACCACCCCTCTCCAGAGACCAGATAAGCCATCCATCGTGGACCCAGATCTGCCCCGGACCGCCAGAGCCCAAACCGCGCGACGCCCTCCCTTACCTGGCCCCCGAGGAGTTCGCCGATCACACCCTCGACGCAAGGGCAACCGACATCTGGGCCGTGGGCATAGTCTATATGGTCCTACGGGGCCGGCAGTTCCCCTGGCGTCAGGCGATCGCCGATGAGGATGTGGCATACAGTGAGTATCTCTGTGGACGGAGGGCGAGGAACGGCTATCCTCCTCTCGAGGCTCTCGGCGAGGTATGTTCTCTTTTCTCTCTTGTATCTTGGCCCCATGTTAATTTTCGTCTAGGCCCGCTGCCGCAATGTGGTTTATGCCATGCTAGATCCCAATGCCCAGCGACGCATCACTGCCTCCGAGGCCTTGCGCTCAGAGTGGTTGCATGCGGTGGGTGTCTGATCCTGCAGACTAGGATGGTAATATTTAAATAGGAGTAATTACAGCAATGATATCACATCTGACAAGTCTGTCTTACCGTATGGGTTTCCCGGGACATGTGGGGGAAATCCTTATATACATATATATTTCCCTCCAAGGCGTGCTTGGGGAAACCGTTGACTAAATTGGATTCTAGCCGTATTTGTTTCACCCTTGATCATCAGTTCTCATCAGACTCGGTCCACATGCGCACTGACAGGTGCGGTCCACGTAACTAGGCATTTTGCCCGTTTTCACCGCCCAAACACCTTCCTCATGATAATTCTGTATTTCTATCTCAACACCTCTTTCTTCCCTTAGGTAGACAGAATATGCAATCCATTGAAATCCATTGAAATCCATTGAAATTCATTCATTTTCCATGTCAGAGTCATCTCGACCCATTAGGCCTTCATTCTCCACCTACCCCATTGATCCAGGAAGCTCCAGTCAGCACTAGGTATGTTTACATATGACGTCACGCGTTTCTTTCCGCTTTCCGCATCACCTGTCCTGTAGGTATATCCTGTAGGTATACCTTGTCTAGTACTGGTGTGCGATGATTTCATCCGCTGGTTCGTTCTTCCAGTTCTCAACTATTGAACCACTGTCAACGAATGCACACCGACCCGGATTTATTGTATACGAGCTCTGTTGTAGGAGACTGACGTCAGAGCAGCCGCCCTATAACCACACATATAAATCAACCAGGAAGCCCAACTTTAAACCCGATAGAAAATCACCTCGATTTTTATATCCACTGCCCATCATGAGTAACGCCGCTCAAGCCGATCCCAAATCTTCTCAACCCGATACCACACAAACCACAGCACAGCGGGAACGCAATATAACCCAACCCACCCAGGACCGGGGCATCCCTCTACCACCGGCGCGGGAGGATCTCAGCCGCCACCGCCACTGAATACGCACGAGACCGCATCAACGTCTACACAGACACACTCAACTGGGTTGAAAGTAGTCCGTATCGGGGAGGGTTTCGGTCGAGGGGTCAAGGGGGTGTTGGCGGGAATCTACGTGAGTCTACCATAGCCGTGGAAACCCACCACCCTACAAAGTGAAAAGAATCATGCTGATGACCACCGGAGGCAGTCGCATATTGCAAGTCAACTCCAGGACCGTTAATGTTGGTCAAAGCCGAGATCTCTGCAGACAGGCAGCTCCAACTGCGGCCTCTGATCATTCTTCTCTTCTTTCCTTTTTACGCTTAGTATTCTGTCTAATACTACACCTTACCTTGGTCAAGGTCCCCTACACGTAGTTTGTGCTTTCCCGCTCCCGCTCCCATGTGGTTCCTGCCTGAGAGAACCCTACTCCGCCCCCTCTCATCCTTCTTCACAGTGATTAGGTGCCGTAGTCTCGATGTATTCCCAGCCTACCAGGGTTGCGGTCCGTAGCGGGGTCCGCCGGTGGTCCTTTCTCCTGGGTTCAGACCCCAGGGGGTCGGCAGGCCACCGCGGAGGCGTGTTGGAGGGGAAGTGGAGAGAAAGGGTATGGGACAGCTCAGGGTATCAATCATCACCGTTCCACCACGCTGCCGGGGACGCCGCGCTCACGGGGGGCCCGAGGGCCCCGAGGGGGCGGATACCTCGTGAAGGTCAGAAGCTGCTGGGCCATCCGCCTCAGCCATTGACCTCTTTGTAGCTCCGTCCAGGTACATGAGACGGCCCGTTCGGAGCATGAATCGGGTCGATTTCCTCGGGTTGGTGGGGTCCGCTAGGGCTTCCGCCAGGTTCCAGGTCTCTTCACCACATTGCCAGAACTGCTGTCGAAGGGAATCATGGAGGGTACAGTGGAGGAGGACGTGGGGGATGGTCTTGTGGGCTTGGCCGCACGGGCACTGCGGGGAGTCAACCTGCTGGATCCTATGTGAGTAGGCGCGGAGGCCTGTCTTACCCGAGCGGCATTGTGCCAAGGCGCTCCGTTCCACGGGGTTGAGCCCCTCGTAGAGGTGAAAAACCTTCTGTTTGGAGGTCACCTTCAGCCAGTCCTCCTTCCATTCCTTCTCCAAATTCTGTCGTACCCACCCCGCCAAGGGGGTGTGGGAGGGGATGTCGGGCTCGGAGACCCGGGCCACGGGCCCTGTTTGGCCAAGGGGGAGGTGCTCCCGCCAACCAGTCGCCTCCTTGGCCATCTGGTCCGCCAGCTCATTGCCGGGGACCCCTTCGTGGGCCGCGACCCAAGCGAAGTTGATGTCAAAGAGGTTGTCCAGTTGGCCGAGCTGGTTGATAATCAGTTTAACGATGAATTGGCCGGAGGACGCGGAGGTGCTCTCGATCGAAAGGGATCTCGGTGGACCATGCTATTCAACTAATCCTTGACCGCATCCACAAAGCGTGGGGAAAGGGATTGAAGGTATCAATGCTGCTCCTGGACGTATTTGGGGCATATGACAATGTCTCCCATCAACGGCTGCTATACAACCTGCACATTCTGGGCCTAGAATGGGCCGTTCCGTGAATAGGCTCATTCTTAGCAAACTAGTCCACGCGGCTGTCGCTGTGCGGCTCTATATCAGCCCTATTCGCAACCAGTACCGGCATCCCGCAGGGCCCGCCTATCTTGCCTATCCTGTACCTTATCTACAACACGCCTCTCATTGAGGCCTGCACAACCAACCGGTGTGAAGAGTTAAAACATGGGGCTAAGTCGACGGCCTATGGATGGGTGGACGACGTCTGCATGCTAGTAGAGTCTAAAACCTACGCCTATAACACCAAGACCATGGAACGCCTTTTAGGCAAGGCAGGCAGGTGGGCAGAACAACATGCCTCTCAATGCGTGCCAGATAAATTTGAGCTTATTCACTTTGTCAATCCCCGATACACGCCAACCGAGGAGAACCTACCCTACGTCGCTGACCCAGAGCCGGAGGACATCTGGGAGCCACCAGCGCCTTCCCGTGGGACAGACCAAACCCCTTTGAAGGTCTCAGACACGGAAATAACCATTGAATCCTCTGAATCGGCCCGACAAATGGGGTTCTGGCTAGACAAATACCTCAAATTCAACACCCACCGAGTGTAAGACAACTCTAGCAGGTGCTTGGTTTACCACTAGGTCAAAAGGCAGAATAAAGGACCAACAGGTCCTTTAGCAAGTGTACTATTTGTCATGGCGCAGGTCTCTGACACCGACCCAAGAAGCTCGCCACGGCCAATGGAAGCCTGGAGGCCCTGAACAGTCTGTCAGGGTCTACCTAGGGGGCCTCGCTCTGGGCCATGCCGAGGCTATACCAGGCAGGGTTCATCCCAAAATTGCTCTTCAGCGTGGCCGCGTAGTACTGCCCAGCGGCAAGGACCACTCCCGCGGCGGAATGGAACAACATCATCCATGAACTCACCAGGATCCAAAAATAGATGGCAGTTATAATTTATGGCGCTTGATGCAGATGTCAGTGTGTCTGCGAGTCATGAAACCTTGGATGCCTGGGAGGGAACACAGGAGAAGAACCAGGGATGGCCAATATTAAACCTATAGGAAAATATACTCTGAGTGTCTTTGGGTACGTCCTTGATCAGTCTTGAATTGCTTGAAGGGTAGATCTAGTTTCCAAGCCATGAGAGCAGCTTAAACTGGGCCGTCGAGTGATCACACTGTTTGAGGGGAGGGGGAAATTGGGTCTGATCCCTTCTATTAGGCGGGATGCATTGCCGCAAGGACTCTTTTGTAATAGTGGGGAAGACAAGGAACGCTGGTAGATGAGATGAGATAGAGTGCACACAGATCACCTGACACTCCTGGAAAGCAAGCATCATATATAGCTATATATAGCACGTAGTGAGTGTAGGCAATTATTGCTGATTTGGCCCAACCACACCTGCTATCCTGGCATCTAGCCTTCCAGATTTCCCGCTTTAAGAACCGCTAGGCCCATAGTTTGCCTTGTGGCTGATGATTACCGTACATGAAGCTACTGGGATTCCCCTGGCACAGCAATTTTGGCTGACATCTTCAGCTCTACTTTACCTAGTGTCAGGTTTGGCGGACGTTTATCCATAGAGTGTGTGCCTGAGCTGTCCTGTTGCCCCGACATTGAACAGAATAGGTGAATATCCGACCCTGACCTTGATCAGGCACTGGACAGCGTCTATAATCTTATTAAGAGGTTTGCCTACTTACCAGCCAATTATGCTGAGGGAAGCAAGACAGTGACTTCAACTAGTGACAGGAAAAGTTTTTTGGGGTCTCCTGGCCACTGCACACTATTTTTACTATTTTCATATGGCTTCTCAGACCAAGCATGTGTGTCAGGATTCACTATCCCCTCTAGAACTCTAGGTATAATAGGATGACCTTGAACTCGCAAGCACGGTCATTGACTGGATGGAGAGTCAGGCATAGGGCTTGTACAGTGAGAATGATATGCACCTGTTGCAGGGGTCGGCAGGAGGAAATTGGATGGGGGTCAAGGTTGGGATACCTTCGCGAGTTTTGCGGCTAAGCCAGGTGGAAAGATTGATGTAACGTTGTATCTGGTGCTGGGGCTATTACTGGCTGAAAGGAATACTGTAAATGATGGTTATATCTTTTAGATCTTTTTTGGTAGCTGGATACTCTCTTTCAGATAATTATTATATTTTAGTTAGTTTACTCTCCCTTATCTTTTTTATTTAATTCATTACAGAGTACCATACAATCTCTAATCCTGGAAGGAGGATGAATACATCTTAAGTATCACTGATTGATTAAATATCTTATAGTCTCCATGGAGATAATCATGCAGGTAAATTATTAATAGCTACTAATCTTATTTTTATTTTTATTTTTTTTCATATTTTATTTTCACATGAGCCCCGGCAGGCGTATAATATTAAAAGACTATTAGTAGGTGCATGGGCCGCCACACGGTTGAGAAGTGGTCCAGTCCAAATTGCATACAAAATAGTGATTTTGTATCTTCACCACAACACATTTAAGTGTTGTGAAATTCTATCAACAGGGTAATATTATAGTGATCACTTGTATATTCTGATTTCAAGCCTCTCGCCTTTATAGTTCTTTTTATTACACGAGAGTGGTGTGTACCATTTTCTGGATACCAGTATCTAGATAACCACATGAGAGAGAAGAGATATAAAGTCATCATATTATTTTCTCTATATCATATTCCGCAATCTGTCACGTTGTTCATGACCATATCCGGCCACTACTCCCTAATTTCAAAGTTATTATAACAGTGTGCCCCACCCCCGATTACTTGACTTCCCGAGGAGCGAGCGTCAAGCCACCAGCTGGAA
>JAPDER010000125.1:0-27463 GCA_027569225.1 Aspergillus panamensis | reverse complement strand
TTGTTTATAAGCCAGGCTATCTAACTTGATGATTTATTCTTTCCAAAGATGAAAGGTAATTATGAGGTTTGTCTGTGAGTAGAAGTGGCCGATGGCGGAGAAGCTCTGATGTGAATCCTGGTCGACTTGGGTTCAAAATCATTCTGGCAAGGATAGAAGGATGGAGGCGTCAAGCCCATTGCAGTGTTCCCTGAACATTGTGATAACAAAGCACAGCGCTTTTTTGTCCAATTGGTACAACTCTTACATGTGGGGCTAGTATAAGTGGGGTAGTCTAACCCGTTTCTGAATAGGTTTTCTGTACAGAGTTTTGATCTGGGATCCAGCGCGCCGAGCGGCTCGAGCCCTGCCCCTTCCAAAATAACACCGTCACCGTAACTGGCTAACAGGATCTCTCGACTTAACTCGGGTACAGAAGCAAACGGATACTGTTTTAAATGCCTGTGGTACAAGATCCCAGCTTGTGGGATGGTTAAAATGGTCAAATTGGATAAGCAACTTCTGGTAACTTTGTGCCCTTTGCCCTGCGCTCTGGGCATAGCTAGTTGATGGGGTCCGCGGGGACGGCCGGTGTCGATGGGTCTTTGACCCTTTGCCTTTTCGCGGCATTGGCGGAGGCAAGACTTCTCCTTCCTGCAGGGGATACACGACCACAACATTGCTTGTGCACGAGAATCAGAGTCTAATGAATATGTTAATAAGATTTGGATTGGCCTGTGCCAAATTGCGGTGTGCGTTTGAGGACAAGGCTGTTGGCTTTATAGATGATAGGACATGAAGATTGAACAAGGATGCATCACTGCCAATGCCACTGTAATTAATCAGCTTGTTGCATACACTAATTTGCTGATGTCTCTTTTTCTAGGTATGCTTAAAGATGAATAGAATACGTGTGGGCGAGACCATTCCCTATTTTCGCTAACTTTGACCTTTAGATGATACTTGAAATAATGTCATCCTCCCGCGGTTAGCGATTATATTCTGTGCTGATCCTACCATCCAAACCTCTGGCAGGTGATAGAATTATAGGTCCATGTGCTTCCATGCAACCAAAAGTAGCATTAAGCAGTGAATCCTGAATAAAAAATTAAGCGGTGCTCCGGTGTGCATACCTCTCCTTTCTTTGCTGAGTCAGGGTGGTACTAGTCAAGAGGTGCTGTGGTGTGCATGTCCACTAATCCAATCTTAGAGTCATAAATAAAAAATCACGCAGTGCTATGAAACACCCAGCTTGTTTTTGCCAGGGCAGTACTAGTCAAGAGGTGCTGTGGTGTGCATGTCCACTAATCCAATCTTAGAGTCATAAATAAAATATTAAGTGATATACTTGATTTCGAAACTAGTGCCACCCTCTAATATTAACTCTCTATTCTCCTGGAGATCTAAACTAGTATGAATATAGTAAAGTGTATCCACCCCAGGCTTGGCAACTTGAGATAATTGGTGAGACTCAAAAATACTAACTCCTCATGGACTAGTTCATTATTAAGAAGCAAATGAAAATGCGATAAGGGGTGGCACCAGTTTCGAAATCAAGTGTACTATGAACCCCCACTACTTAGTACTATTAGAGAGGTGCTGTGATGTGCATTTTGATTTATCCAATCTTAGAGTTGTAAATAAAAAATCACGCAGTGCTATGAAACACCCAGCTTGTTTTGCCAGGGCAGTACCAGTAATATGATATGCATACCCCCAGTACTATTCTAAACTTTTGGTGACCTCAAGCTGTCTGTTATATGCATATTCTAAATTGGACAGATGCTCCTGTCATCAAAGTTTAATACTACTCATTTTTACTTATTCACTGCTGAAATAATAACCCACCAATCTTATTCAGGTGCGCTATGCAAAAACGAAAGGAATACAAGGCCTCCATGGCTATTTTAGCCCATCCCAATTCAAGGTGTGATCAACCTTTGCCCTTGTAAATATTGTTACCATCGTACATTCTTGTTCGTGAACCACGGGAGCTACTATAATTGACTTGCAGTAAGGTGGACACATGATGCTAGAGTATGATTTAGTTTCAAACTTGTATCCAAATCCAAGGAACACGTACATCGACTTGGAAGTAGTGGAAACCCTCTTACCACCCAGAGGCGTTACATAAATATCATCTAATAGGACATGGGCAACCAATCGCTCTTGGCCCTCAGGATCCCACTCAATAGAAATCTGCTTGTTGAACTTATGAACTTGCAGGCTGGAAAGAATTTCAAAGGGGCCCGGGTAATATCTTCCAACCAGACGCCGAAAATTCTAAGGTAGTAAGAAGTTAATTTTATTCAATAAATCCTTTCATAAAAGGGAACGAACCGAGCGGTCACGAAGGAGGGAAGGCACTGAAGGAAGGTCAGGGATAGTTAAAAGTTTCCGGTTTGGGGAGTCTAGAACTGTTGATATAAGAGCCTCATCCCCGAGAGCAGTATCGTCGTTAAATATGACTAATACGCTGCTTTCAAAACGAATTGAAGGAAGTTGGCTTGCTTGGAATAACTCTGCCTTCATTATGACTATTGCAGTCCTCATGAGCGGGGTTCCAGATTTTTGAGCGATGAATGATTTATACACGGCTAGTTGGTTCTGTCATGCCCCACATTCGCCCAAAGGGCTTATAGCCAATCAGCATTAGTTGGGCACCAGAAATCGATCAGTGCATTATTAATAATTAAATACATCTATTCTACTCTAAGGGCAATATTGAATATGGTTCCTCAGATTCCTCTATGCCGTCAATGTAAACAGAGTGCAACCATCCTTCAGGGCAAACAGTGAATATTTGATCGTTCATCTCATTAATAATACTAGGCTGTGCCCATGCAGTCTTGTCGAGATAAATGGGATCTGGAAAGGGTAACTGATATTGTTGATTCAGATGGCCGGGTTCTGGATCGGTTTCACTTGTACTCTGAGTCGGCGCTGCCCGGGTATCGCCTGGAGGTGCTAGGGTATCAAATATATATCGGTTTGGGTCTTCAGCGAAAGCTATGCTCGACCACCCTGTGGGCTGAACGGTCTCGGTCTTTCCACACTCGGCGGGGTCTGGTGTCGTGGACGTTTCGCATTTTGGCCTTGTGTCTCTTGCTGATTTGGTTTTCGTCATATCAAGTGCTGGCGATTGGTTGTGGTATCGTTTGAGGTGTTGGGCCACATATCGTTCCTGGGCAAATGTGCGACCGCAGAAACTACAGCTGTACTTTCGTTCACCATCTAAGGTACCTCAATTAGATAAACTCATGATGAACTTGAGAGGAACACACGTATTTCTTTATGTCTCTTGAGAACAGATCCCCGTGTAAATCGCTCCCCGCAGGTACCACACGTCCAGATACGCGGTATCGCACAGGGAAATAATAAAAAGAGATGATTTTTGTGAATATCACATTTGAGACTTGAACTCTGTAAATGCCCGCGGAGGCAGTCATGTGAACGGCGACCTGTGTACTGTCTCTTGCAAGAGGAAACTGGGCAGATACGAAAATTTTTATCAGCTCGATGCATTCTGATATGGGCAGCTAAAAAGAAACTGAGAGGACATGTCCTGGTCAAAAGTTGAAAAACTTTAGGAGGTAAGGAGCGGTGCTGGAGCAGCGTGGACAGCGGTTCCAGCGCGTGTCTAGAAAGAGGAAGCATCAAGGCTTGTCAGCATGTGATGTAAGTACAGGAGAGTTGCTATCACATATTAGCGCCATGCAATGCACAGCACCGCTTGACCAGTGTGTCTAATTTCTATTGGCCAATCTACCCAACAACGTCAGAAGGAGCAGCCAATTAAATCCCCCAGCTTCCCAGCTTCCCAACTTCCCCCAACGTACAACCTGGGCTGTGCGATCATAGAGATAGGGCGGAAACCCGAGGGGCGACGGAGACCTCACCTCGCTGGACCTTAAACTTCTTGGGGAGAGGGGGAGGGAAAAAAGTATGGAGCTGGGTGACTGACGGGGGATCCGGCCCGTAAATTGCCTGTATTTAGTTGCTGTGTGGTCCTGTGGGCCGTTTTACTGGGGCTGGTCCCCCGGCCCAACCCCCTCTTCTTGCTCCAACGCTCTCACGGCATGAAATTGCCTTGCAGGAGGCTGGCAAAGACATCCGAACTGCCGCGAAACCCCGAGCGTGCTTTCAATGCTATGGAAACCCCGCGGGTTTTAACAATCGGCGTCTTCAGCAGTACTGCCGCCACAAAGGTCTATTGCGACTCTTCCGAGCCGTGCATCTCGACAATCGTCACTGTAACTACTGCAACGAGTCAGTGGACAACGAGATGTATTGGCGAAGGCACACCGTTGACAAGCGTCGCTTGAACGTCAGATACCTTGGGGACTACCCTCATGATCTTTGAGTATATTAGGGATGATACTATTTGTCCAGGAGCATATTTACATTAGATAACGCATCGTGGAAGTGGGTGAGAAGAGGCCGTGTTGCGCTGCAGCCACTTATCATTGCCATCAGAGCTGGAAGTCCAATCACGAAATACTGCTCAGAATAGCATAGGTAGCAGACATCCAATCAATTTTAGGACCGGCTCACTGACTATTGGTCGTCAGGTATTTAAAGGGCCTCTTCCCCCGAGCTGCTTCTGCTTCTTGATTTTCTCTCTCCGACCCTTTAACACTCAGCTCAGAATCGCATCCGCAGCAGACATCTAGTCATTCTCAGGGCCGGTTTACTGGCTATTCATCATCAGGCATTGAAGGGGCCTCCTTCCTAAGCCGATTCTGCTTCTTGACTTTCTCTCTCCCCCGTCCGACCCTGCAATATCCAGCGTGGCTGCCAACAGTGCCATGGCGAGCGACTCCGACACGACTATTATTATTCAAGATGATGAATCACCCGTTCAAGGTAGCGCACGACCCCAAAGATCCCCCCGGCCTGATTATAGCTACCAAGACTATGAATCCATTATCGATGATGCAGCAGCTTCTGAGATTGAAGATGGGGCTACACCTTCCGGACACAAACGAAAAAGAGATTCAACGCAGTCGGACACGGACCTTTGGGTATGTGTCTCCAATAAAATTGGATTCCCTAGCTAATAGTGACTAGGAAATGGCAGTATGGATCCAAAATTACTTTGATACTCTTCGCCACCAAACCCGAAAGCTCGAGCAAGAATTGGAGACAACGAAGGAGGAACTGAGAATGAAGAATGAGGAACTGGAGACGGAGAAGGCAGCGCATGAGACCGAGAAGGAGCAACATCGGCATACGATGAAGGCGCTTCAAGAACTGAAAATAGGCATAGAAAAGAGGGTAGCTAAATAAAGGCAAAAGGCTCAGGATCGACCACTCAGTTAGGCTAGTCACAAGTGGCCATATTTTACAATGTATGGTAGTTGACCAGCGTGCCGACAATAGGTGAGGGGAAATAATTGAATAATTTCAATTTACCTATAAAAGATTATATAATGGAGGGGCGATGCCTCACTGTCCGCCAAAATATTTTCGACGGCAAAACACACGTGACCTAATTGAAGAAGGGATGAGTCACAGGGCATAAAGAATGTAATTGGTTAGCATAGAACTGCCCAGTTGGTGGCCAATTACATAATCAGCCTCTCCAACCCCACCTGCGAATTCATAGGGAAGAAGTTGGGCAAAAATTGTCCCTGATGACAACCTAATATGGACTACATGCCTGCGAATATGGTGAGCCTCAAAGGAAATTTTTGGATAACCTATTCGTGAGGGTCTTTCCTTCTTTCAGAATCCTGTTCAGAGCTCTAGTTCTTTCAACTCATCTTCAGGAGCATACAGAAGCCATGGAGTTTCCGAGAAGTGGCTTTGACAGTATTCTTCTACAATCTGGTGTTGCTACTGTTGGAAATATTGAACTCGGGCTCATTGAAAATGTCCAGCGAAATCTTCAGAACCCTGTTGTCGTTAAGAGAGTCTCGCGACACACTTATCTTCAATGGAGTCTTGCTTGCGACGAAGTCGTTTCTTCCTTTGAACGCGTATGTTATATGCAGCTGGGATGGATTGTTTGGTCATTATTGACGCGATATAGGATATTAAACCTACAATATCTATATTACAACAAAAAAGAATGCTACAAGCACGGCTCGTTCATTTCCACGAGTTCCAGACAAAATCGGGAATTGTCAAGCCAAGCGTTGGGGAGGAAAAATATACTGTGATCATTGTTGTGAAAGCAGGGCCTGGATTTCCATTACTGTGCGATGGTTCACATACTCGAGGAAACGGACGCGGAACGCCTCAGGTGACTTCCATAACCGAAATTCCACAAGAGGCTGGGGTGGTTGTTGTTTTTGATTCCAACCTAGCACGACAGGACCCAGCAGTCAAGAGTGATGGGGGCTTTTGCATAATGCTTACATACTGAACCGTGACGCTCCTTTTATGCCCATTGCTGTATTGATACCAACTGAAAGAGCATACGATGATCTAATCATTGTCCCGATAACATAGAATACAATTCAAGCCAAGTTTCATCGCCATCATCGGGCACCAGATTGAGAACGCAATTGTAAAATTCTAGTAAATCAACATCTGGCGTCTCACTTCCATCCATATCGATTGTCCCTTTATTTTCTTTTGAACTCCCAGTCTGGGAAGGCATTGTCGAAGCGGCATCATTTGACGACTGTGTAGGTTGCGCAGATTGATCATCTGTTGATATGTCATCTTGATCGATAGGTGACACAGTACCACGACTTCCGTTATGGGGAAATGCAAATCCTGGGCGTGGTTCTGGCCCCATCGTTGGATTGCGATTTGTATTCTGGGGTCCGCTAGGTGAAAGAGGCTCGGGTATAAGGGTAGCGGGGATGCCGGTATTAAATGGTGGTGGAGATTTGGTAGCATCGTCCCCCTTAAATTGGGAGGCTGGCCTCGCGTCCTTATTTGTGTGTCCTGGGCTTGTGGCCCTTTTGTTTGATTTTATCGGATCTTCATCGCGCTTTCGTTTCCTTTCGTTACCCATGTTGCCTTTGAACCTATCTTTGTAGAATTTTTCGAATATATTCAGTGTGGACTCGTACTTGTAGGAAAGAGCTTCGCAGATCACAGATAACCTAAACTCGTTAGGAAGATTAATAGATATCTTGGACGAAAAGTATCTGTACCTGACCGTGTCACCTAATAGTATTTTGAGTATGCAGGGTATGGAGATGGGCATTCTTTTCACGAAATCGGTTCCCGGAGTATTATTTAAACCTCCCAGACTTAATACACATCGCGTGCTGTCATCGATGTATCTAGCGCACCGAGCATAAAAGTGAATTGTTTGCTCATCTTATCTGTTAGCAATGACCATAGCACGATTATTTCCAGGGTTGATATACGTAGAAGGAATATTTCCGAACTCCTCAGCCCCCAATCCGTATCAGAAAGTGTACTTATACACCTATTAGCCCACCGACAGCCTTGCAAGAGTTTTTCGAAATAATGTTCCTGGCCGTTAAAGTAAGAACGCATGATTTCGTAAATGCTCTTCTTGCATTCTCCATTTGCAAGGACAACACAACAAAAAGACAAGAAAACAAGCTCCTGGAATTTTGAAATTTGCGTGAAGAGGTATACGCTACCCACAACCTTTTTCGTGAAAGTCGCATAACTGCATAGGAGAGACCTAGGAGTAGAGTTAAGATGCTTGCCTAAGCTGGTCCCGCCCTCAGAAAAACCTATGACGAGACATTCCACGACCACATAATTGGAAAGGCCAAGCTCGCTGGTTCTTGAATCTAGGGTGCCGACGCTTGGAATTGAATCAAGAAATTTAGCTAACTCCTTCTGCAATCGTTCTTTATCGGGGGAAATTGTATCCGTTGATGGATAAGAGATATTTCGAGGTCGTCTCTTCTGTTTTGGCTGTGTGCCGGGTTTCGGGTCATATGGGATAATTTCCAACCCTTTGGGTGTTTCAGGGGCTTCGTCTGAAGGAGGGATTGTCTCGTTGGTAGTACTGTTTGTGATTTCTGGCACTTCGTCCTCTGAAGGTGGGGGTGTCTCAATGACGCTTGGTGTGGGGTTCCCGTTAGTAGAACTGTTCGTGATTTCTGGAACTTTTAACCCAGCCGCCACAATGATTCTCTCGAGATGGCGGATATATTCAGTATTCGTGCCCTCAAAATCGAATAGTCTTGCGGCCATAATTGCATGGAGAATGTTGCGGACAGCACGACGCCTCGTGTTACAAGACGCTATTCCTCCTTCTTATTAATCTATTCCTATTTTGGCGAGCACCATGGTGCTCGCTGTATTTGGTAAAGCCTTTAGTGGCCATTCCTATTTGAGCGAGCACCATGGTGCTCGCTGTATTTGGTTACGTTCCCTAAACAAGTTGCACCTTGGACCAGTGGAAAGCCATACAAATACCTTGCCCTCCCCACCAAATTCTGTATCGACCAAATTCTCCACTACCAAAGACTCTCACACTTCTCATCCTACCTCAGACCATCTGTCCCAAAATGTGTCGTCATGTTGATGCTCCGATGGTATGGCGCCAGTGCCAACAGGGCCATAGGCTTGTAAAACGTTACTACGCTCGATGTGAAAGCGCCAAAAGTTCCGGAACCTATTGCCAGAACTCCACCCCGGATCCAAGCCTTGGCATGTTTGGTTTGACGACCCGGGCTGGGGCTTGTCCTCGTTGCCGCGACTCTGGTATATCTGTTGATACCGTATACGAATCTGTACGTTTTCGCACCTATTTCTAAGAAATTAGGCTAACTGAGCAAAGGGAACTATTGACCATGAGTTCTAGTACAAGGGTCACATGGTGGTTATTAGTTGGCATGGCCTTGAATTAAGTTCTGCTAGGATACCGCAATTTGTAATTGAAATCTGCTTTCAAATCACGCTAAACCATTATAAGTAACCTCCCTTCCGTCGCCTATAAATACAGCTTTGGTAGCCAGGCAAAGTTGGTAAACTCTGGATAGGTCTATTATTTTTCACCTCCTTTCTCTCTCAGAATGGCAGAACTCGCACTCACAACCACCCTTAAGCAATCCCATCCCAACTCCGAATTCATTGCGGTAGGCACAGTTAGTGTAATTCGCAGTCTCGGTGACAAACGTGTTATTAAGCTCCGACCAAAAGCGACAGACCCCTTTGCTCGAGAAGCGTACGATATCGAAATCTCTGCTTACAAACGAATGGGAGATCATCCGAGAATCGCAACTCTCCATCAGATAAGAGACGATGGGCTCGTCCTCGAGCGGGGGGAATGCCTACGCCTTAAATTACGGAATCCCGATATAGCCACAGTGTCCACTAAGCTTTTCTGGGCCCGGGAGGCGGCAGAGGGTCTTGATTACATTCATACGAAGGGCATTATACATGCTGATGTTGGTTGCCACAACCTTATTTTAGACCAGTTGGGACACATCAAATTTATCGACTTCGCGGGTTCTGGTATTGATGGAAACCCCGCATTGGTTTGCTATGAATGGTGTGCCTACCGGCCTGGGTCTCTTCCTAGTGTTGCGACAGATATATTCGCATTTGGGTCAACGCTATTCGAAATTGAGTCGGGTAATATGCCTTATCATGAGCTTAGTGAGTCCATGGAGATCGAAAAATTAATAAACAAGGTGGAAGGGCTCTTCACTGCAAAGGTGTACCCGAATGTGGAGAAACTGGTACTTGGTGATATAATTACGCGTTGCTGGGATGGGGACTATTCGTCTATGTCCGATGTTGTGAAGGATATAGAAACCTACTTGCCCCCTAAGATATATTAGCTTGCGCAACCCTTGATCTTCGGTCATGCTGTATCACATGAATCAATATCACCATGATCAATGAGGTTACAGATCTTCTCCCCTTCTCTCGCCTACTTCTTCTGCCGGGCTTACCATGCAGGTCTTCTGTATTCACTTACCAGGACGTTATCGGACTATATCAGTACAACGGCAAGCCAAAGGAAAGAGGAAAGAGAAAAGAAAAAATTTGATTGAAACCTAATTGTGGTCTGTAAGCATAAGATGTGACATTTATAATAATAACTAAATATCTAATGGGAGCTTAAAATATTCTGCCATGTAATAACTCTTATTCCCTCATTTCGCCTTATTTTTCGATTAAATCTGGCCTGGCCAATTTGAGGCTTAGGATTGGGGTCTGCTTGTACTGTGCTAGGGCCGCCATTCTTGGTGGTTACCAAAGTAGGAACACAGGGTTATACTTCCGTACATTTATTAATTCGCTGGAAGATTACAAGTTCACACTACGAACTATCCTTAGTGCTTCTATGAATTAGGATATGCTTGACTCTAGGGGAGTAGAAGCTCCAGATGAATAATGAAGTTCGACTCGATCTATAAAGATGTCAGCCTTGTCCAGCTCTCACCGCGACTTAGCACAGACATTGAAGGATTCCAGAGTCCTACCACCAATGGCATTCAATTATTCTATCATGGAACGCTTGAAAGCCTTGTTTTCATGCGTCAATGCTCGCTACATATCCCTACCTTCACTGAGTGATAAACCTGCAGTGGAAATGAACCAGTTGGTATTGCCTCCCCATACTATTGGCCAATTAAATTTAATTCAGTGCAGGAGGGTGATATTATACGCCAAATCACCCGAGTGACTGGGGCAAATTGTCTTCTTGATCATGAAATAATTGCTACTTATCATGGCTGCGGGATGGTCTCATTTTGGACCCCCCCTCGTCGATACCACGACAAGCAGATAGTCGATGTGTTCTGCAGGGCCCTTGTATCACTTGATGATTACGAATTGAAGGGACATGAATCAACTTTCAACTCTACAGTACAAATAATCCTATCCTTGTGCTTTTTAATCATAAAGAATGGAAAATTTGGGTACTGATTCCATACTCGGAGGCAAGGTGTCGATTGTCTACTCTTCCTAATGCTCATTAATCCAAGCCAGATGTTCCCCAGAGTATCCCCTAAAATGCTTTTTTTTTTACCACTTTTTCTTTTTCTCGATGATTTGTCTTCTGGTGTGGATAGGGGGACAATTCCCTAAAGCTCTCGCTCTATTCTGGCTGTACAAGATAGTGTCTTTTCGGTTCTAGCTAGCTGACCATGATATTTTGCTTGTGTATGAATTCCCTTGTACCGGTATTCATTAACTCACGTTTGGCCCGCCATGTCTTCGAAATTCAATTTGATTCGTTATAACACATCCTATAAATATCCTGTCCCTTGAATTCGAGCCTCCCGAGGATTTAACCATCATTGCGGAGGATTACCACAACCAGAACCACGCCCCAGACGAGCTTCTTTCATACCATTGTGGATATTTCTCGCCGGTATATTGCCATCAATTGCATCTTTTTGAGCGAATAAGTCCTAGACAGGCCGAGGTCCAATACCCTAGGGTAGGTGGCAGCAACCACAGCTTTAGCAATTACTAATGCCTCTAAGCAGCCCGACTTCTCGATATGTGCTGGCATTATGTTTACAAGTACGGTTGCGGGGAAATTACTATAGCCGAGAGACCAATGGAATGTGGCCACAAAGGATGTGATGGTGTGAAATGGAAACCTCAGGAATTTGCTCATTCATGTGGCAAATGCAAGAAGTGCGAGGCGGAAGAAGGATCTACCTAGTCAGATTTGATGATGAATCTAGATGTATTGAGAACTAGAAAATTACGAAATTCAAATCTGCTATTTGTACCTCACCGTTTTTATGCAATAATTTCGAAAAACCCTTTGTTCCGGCCATATCCTTCCCTACCCACCTATCAAGCACCATGTCCACGAGTGCTTCCCGTAAAATACGTTTCGATATTTTAATTCATGCCCTACAATTACTCTCCTTTGTTAAATGATCATACCCATATTCACAAAGAATATGCCCAAAGGAAGGGTTAGAGGAAATTGGATAAATTGTTAAACCTATGTTCCCCCAATTTTCGTCCGTTTTGATCCAAATAATTCTTACTTCTGCCCCATGCCCATGTGCATTACCTAAGCCCGAATCCCCTGCCAAGATGGAATCCCGGCACCACAACCAACAGAGAAATTCTCCTATTGTGGCTTGCTTGATCATGATAGCCAGAACGAAATGGAGCAACAAGGCTATTATTTCATTTCCAGCCAACCACCTCCCGAAGATATGCGCAGTTCTGTCGAGAATGCCACCGTTAAAGACAATATTGGTAATCCGATCGGCCCCGAATCAGCAGCAATTCCAGTTTGCACTTCTTCAGACTTTCCAATAGAATTAAAGGAGCGATGGCAGTGTTTTATGGAGTATCATGTCAATGTACGGATATCTACGGGAGTCAAAGCATAACGACTAATTGCACACAGCTAAAAATAATCCTATTATCGTACTTTTGCTCTTCCCAGGGGTTGATCCCGCAAGGTCCAATCGTTTTCCGCTTAACAACCAGTCCCGGCACAGGGCCGCGAAGATCACACACTTGCCGCGATGGGATCTCCATTTGGCGGCCTGTCCGGGGAAGATTCGGCCCAGGGAATGGGATTTTTAAAGTTTATCCTGGGTCCCATCACATTAAATCTAGGGAGGAACTTACTAGGAGTGGAATCTGTGCTAAGGAGATATGGATCCCTTATAATCAGGTTCTTATTACCTCTGGGAGTTTATGGATAGATATATTGGGCGGGGATGGCTTACTGATGTGGATGGGTTTTTCGATGGCCATCATCGGCCTCATGATTGATTTGAACTGCTTGCCCTTTATCGCTCACGCATATGGAGCGTCTTCGCTTCTCCAGAGAGATTTACCACTCCAGATTCTAGAGGGAATGCAGGCCATGACGATCTCCTCTTTCCCCCCACAAGGGCGACAATTATCAAGGAGCCCTCGCGCAAAAACCCCACGCTCGATATTAACCGACGCTCAGACAAATTACCCCCTAGTTGAGAAATTTCTTCTAAAACTGGGAGATCCGACCGGATTAGTTCTTTGGGCGCTTTATGGCGCAAGCCAGGACCCAAGAATTGCATATCTCACAGTGGGGCGGGGAGAAGACCTCAAGGGGTGGTTTCTACGTGCCCTGAGCATACGCTATCTAGCTAAGCGACATGTGATGACGAGGAATGCTGACATCTCTAGCTTCATAGGTAATGAAGGATTACCTGATACTTCTCCAGTAAAGAAAAGTATCCAGTACGGCCGAAAAATCCTTATAGCTGAAATTCAGACCGGCAAACCTGGCATCTGGTTAACCCTCATGCCTGCCCTATTTGCATTCCACGATTTACCTTTCTCTGAGCTGGATTCATTTGCTATAGTTTTGGATGAATATCCAACTGTTGCCACCGCTGCAGTTACGTGGTCTAGACTCGTGGAGGAGTGTGATACATTGTTTGCCTACTGCATTAGTATGATGCGCTCACACCCATAATTCCATGAGATGAGGTATCATTGATTCGCGGCCCATCTGCTTACGGCGGCCCACTTCACGAGAACTCCACTTGCGGACAAGTGGATACCACCTCAGGCTCCCAGCAACCAGAATTGAGAATAAATAGGTCTGATGGTTGAGTGAACTTGCTACTTTGTCATAATTCCCTTGTTTTTCTTTACTTTCCTCCATAGTTCTCCACCAATTGAATTTATTTCTCTTATTACCCCCTCAAATCCAGATCTCCTTTCTATATTTCCCTTAACATCAAGCGTCCTGATTGTCGCGCTCGTTTGCTTTTTGGTATTGATTTTGTGGGTTTCGCGTCGACCGAGCGCTCTCGCCCATCAACCATGGGACGGCAGTACGTTGGGCCCTTCGTACTTGTGAATGCTCTAACCGAAGCTAGTTATCATCCCGATCGACTCACCCCGGACTTAGATGCCCCGGACTTAGATGCTCCAACCTCCTTCGGTCTCGCCACCAGCATCCAGACCATCCGAAGATGCCTCAATCATGGACCTCTTGGTGAATCCGTACTATTGTGGTGACCAGGATATGGGGGAACTTGGGCTTTCACTTACCAAGCGGCGTGGCCCTGGGTTAGCTGCTTCTGCTAGGTTAACATATCACAAGGCAAAGAGAAATATTACTGCCACCCTGAAGTTTCACCCCATTTAGTTAATTATAATCTCAGAGACTCCGAAGGATCCTAAGTCCCAAGTGGTAGAGTGGGTGAGGATCAGACCCACTATCTTCGACTCCCCTGTTTTACCTCCCTAGGATAGTTTCTTCTCCTAATATCCAAAGTACGCTCCTGGCATTCTGGCTTATATACCATGCAACCGTCGCGCTCCCACGACAAGATTCTCTAAGTTTCTTTCACTACCCATCTTGATAAACCTAAGCACTTTTCAACGTAAGCATGGACCGAAGCTCCGAGGTAAGTTATCCAAGATCTAACGGGTATCAGCGCTAAGCTTTTATTCTCTTAGAGACGACACCACTCGTCAACTCTTTGGGAAGAACGGAAGGCGAAGATCGAGGAACTCAAGAAAAAAGGGTACACAGGGGAGCAGATACTTGCCGAAGTTACCGATGACAAGTTCAAGCCAACGTATGCATAGCAACCATTTATGTGGTAATCCTTGCGCTAACGCCTCACAGGTTGGGTGCTCTGAGCGCTCGGTTGTGGAAATGGAGAAAAACCGAAATGGAGGTCGAACAGGGGGCTGCGCGGAAGGTCGCGCAGGAGTATCACCAGTCCTGTCCGTGCTTTATGTGCGAGAAGTATAAAGAGAAGGACCGGTTAAGCAGGAACAATTAAACAACCAATGTGTTAGTGTTAAGAAGGAAGCCATAGTGGTATTTCCAATTTAGGTTGGGGTAGGAAAAGAGTAACAAAGGAGTAACAAAGGAGGGTTACGGAGGGGTGCTGTATGCTTCGTCGAAGAAACGGAAGTTCACTTTGAATATGTTCTATCACTATATCTCTTTAAAATGTAGGGTGTTAACAAAGAAGTAAAGAGATTCCAGCATTCGATGAGATATCCAAATATTAGGAAGGAGCGCATGACAACCAAGGTTTGGCAGACAGATATTAATGATTGTAAATTCACCAGATTGGAGAGGAAGAGGATCAGGATAACAAGGGAGGATGGAGTAATTTCAAATACACTAATATCTTGGTTCATTTTTGGCCGTAAATAATTTGGCTGTAGAGCAGTGAGTTTTGGCTACGGTTCAAGCCGGGAATACTCCTTACATTTCAAGAAAACCGTCCACGCCTTTCCTCAGCACATTACGCGCTGAGGCAAGATCAACAAGAATCCGCTCGGAGCTTCTATCAAGCCTCTTCCTAAATAGCTTCAAGGAGAGAGATTCGAAGTTTTCCTGCCAAAGATTGTATATGCTAACTAGTTCAGGAGCATTCTTGTCGTCGAGCGGCACCTTACCGTCAAGCGGCAACTTGTAGGCGACTTTTTTCACGTTCCGAAATCCGAACTCCTCTAATTTGTGGGAGTATAGATCTTTCAGATCTAGTAAGCGTCCATCTTCCTTAAACGCAAATTTCAAGTCTTGGTAGAATGTATGGAACGGGGTGTTCTCATTTGGATCTCGGAGGTGCACGGAGGTATCGTGGATTTCAATAACCCCTCCAATAGCACAATTACTGCTCATCAGACTTAGCTTGGTGCATGTCATGGGGCATCCTATACTTACCAGTAGGCTCCCTTTAGAATAGTATTGAAACGCTTGTAATCGCCAAATATCCGATCGATGCGAATCAGATCGGCGTTTTTGTATTCAGGAGGTGCATCCCATCTTTCCCAGTCATCAGGCCGGATGAGTTCAAATGCACAGTTCGATGTCCCCCTATCGTTGTTTAATATTATATTAGAGAAGATATTCCGAGTACGTACCAATCTGATAACAACATATTGACCATGTCAATAGAATACACCTAATAGCGTCAACATTGGCTCCTCTAGATCCAGTGGAAAACCTTACGGCTGCTGATGGGTAAAACGTAGCTATATTCCATTAGTCTCGGAAGATGAGCCCACCGGGGCGATTTGATATACCAAGTTCAACTGCCGAAAGCCTGCAACAAAGGACGGGGAAGCACGAGGCTCACCCTCCAATACAACCATCCGTGTGTATAATGGTGGGTTGAAGGAAAATGGGTGTTCTGACCCGACAGTCTATGTGGTCAACCGGCGCGGGACAAAAAGTGTGTTTACTACTACACCCTGTACTGGTACTCATGTTATACTGGGACATCCTACGTTTTATACTGGGATACACCATCCTAGTAACAGATTCAAGTAATAATCCTCAGATAGATCACTAATTGTTTATCTACTATCCTTACTTGTCATCCTCGCCCATTATGGTCACTCGTCATTTTTATTTATTATCCTTATCTATCATCCTTAGCTATTATCCTCGCCTACTATCCTCACCTACTACCCTCACCCATCGTCCTCATTCATACTTTATCGGGTCGAGAGCCTCGGCCATATTTGGCAAAAAAATATTAACTCTATTCCCGAAGCCTATGTACTGGGAGACTTGGCTGGTGATCCGTTCGATGATCGAATCACTCGCATTAGAGCTAGTGCAGCCAAGCATTTATAGTGAAGCTTCATTAGCTCCACCACCTGAGATGGGACACCACAGCCAACTCGTTGGCCCCACTGATACGGGGGCGGCGAAGTCATGGGCTAATGAGTCCCATTTTTTGCCACAGAAGGACAGCTGTGGGAGCGCACTGTGGCGCTAAACCTTTGTTAGCTTTCGCAGAAGTCAACCAAAATTACCCTCCGGAAAAAGGAGGAACTTGATTCGCTTAATTAGCATTTAGTCCCACTTTATAAATAAATTTGATTAGACAGCCTTATATGGGTGATCTTGCCATTTTCCTCAGCGACTCACATCTATTATATATAAGCAGCAGCCTCACCCTTGAAACCTGACATTTTGATTTTCAGACTTTACTGAGTTCTACACCATATGATACAGATTGCCTCCAGATTTTGAAAGATGTCTGCGGCAAATTTAGGTTCTATTCAACCAGAACTGCTGTCAGGCTGCCAAGAAGCGATTAATTTAATGCTTCAGGTAAATATCTACTTCCTCATTTTGTACTGACCAATACGGCTTATACTGAGTGATCTAGATAGTTAATCTCGGGGAGAGCCCCATTATTCAACTCCACAACATGCTTCATTCTTTTTCTCAGAATATCCAAGCACCTTCCCCAAGCGAGAATGAGTCCTTTGCTACCCCTCCTTCTCATATAAGCCCGGCCTCTGAGCCAATATCAGAACCATCCCCGCAATCAAGAGACCAAATACCTGTGTCACAAGGTAGAATGATTCATACTTGGTGGCCGTGGATTGGCGCATACCAGTCTGCAGCCCCCGAAATACAGAGACTTCTCACAGGTTCTGCCGACATTCACGGCCCTAAGCAGGATATAACATTACATCTCTTTTTCACGATTGCCAGCCCACCGGCAGTGGCTCAGTTACAGAGACTCATGAAGGCGCTTCGACGACGAGAGGAGATTCACCGTCGTTGGGAAACTAATTCATTCACGAACTGTTCCGAGGCACTTAAGTATTCTGAGGATCACGTATTAATCAGTCATTACGCATATAGACACAGCCTAGTAGATGTCGTCAAATATTATGAAAGGATGAGAGATGATCATCCGCGCTACGGTGGTTCATTCTTTTTTGACAAAAACATAGCCACAGAAATAGTGGCTAGAGATAATCCTCATCTTGATCCAGAGAGTATCGAATTCAAGGCTCAATTAAATACTTACAAGAACCAGTTATACGCCGGTAGAAACCTGAATATGCTTTCAAAGAAATTTGGGCGCCATAGCATTGATTTAATTCCTTTAGGTGGTGACTTTGGTATTCCGGGTGCTATTATGGAGTTCCAGGTGCCCAGAATGGTATCTCAAGTACTAAGTAGGGCAACATTCACGAAGCCTTCATCACAGCTAACATTCTCTCAGAATTCAGACGATACCGGAAGCTAAGTTTGAGCAGTTTCTGAATGTTTTAGAAGAGAAACGAGGAGATGCTATTCGGCTGTGCTGCGAATCAATGCAAGCAACGATGGAGATGATCTTGAGGTCTGGGCACTGTGGGCTCCTACCATTGGAAACCATGTCTCTGGGGTTAATTGAGAGAATCCAACTTGATTCAAGGGACTTTCAAGCTCTTTTTCGACATCGGTAGAGCCCATATTTCCTAAACTAAAATGCAATATCGTGAACAGTGGATCGCCTGGTCGTTAGTATGCAGGGACCTAAGCGTCCCACCCAAAGCCGAGACGACTTGCATGGTTCTCCTGTGAATTATGAGTGCATTATTGCACTAGTCCTGTACATTAACATGGCCAGATTCTCTCATACAATTTCTTTTTCTCCGTGTCCTTGGCATAGCTGAGAAGTGTCTGCTTATAGTCGAGGTTTTTTTTCCATCATAACTCTAGAAGCGCACCAGGGGCTTGCGGTAACTGTGCTCGCTTGAAGGATTGGATATAACCTAAAAATGAGCCTTGCCAGCTGCGCTGAAGAGGCCATTGGACTGGTTGGGAAGAAGTATAGGCCGAGAGCCTTGTTGAATTAATGGTGCTTGGGTATCCCATGTTCGCTCCCTCCTAAAACACTTCATCTAGGGTGATGCATGAATGGCCACATCCTGTATGCGGGCGCTGTCAACACAGACGCCAATCAGAGGCTGCCACGCTTTCACTGTAGAAACTGACACTTACTAGATATATAGTATCATTGCCACTTTTTCTTTATCTTCCGTAGGTCTTGCTCCCATTCTTTTATTACCCTTATTGAGAAAGATAGCGTTTTCTAGTTATGCTGACTTGCGCCGGGCAATGATAATGGACCAGCAAACTCATATTATTGATCCAGATGGCGAAGTTATTATAGTATTGCGCAGCTCAGATTCATCTTTTGCAGAACTGGGTGAAAATATGCTTGTCAATGGATTCTCTCATAGCCTAACTGAACCAAGCGACGATGTCCAGTATACCGCTCCCAACACGAAGCCTATGAAGAAGAGCAGGAAGGGAAAGAAGGGAAAGAAGGGCAAGCAAAGGGGACCTTCTTCCTCGTCGGCAACTGTTCTTACTCCTCTTGAACCCGCCCAACCGCTGACACAGGGGCCTGCTCCTGGATCACCTGCTGCCTCAGAGCCTGCCTCAGAGCCTGTCGAAGAGCCTGTCGAAGAGCCTGTCGAAGAGCCTGTCGAAGAGCCTGTCGAAGAGCCTGTCGAAGAGCCTGTCGAAGAGCCTGTCGAAGAGCCTGTCGAGATTGACCTTGTCTGTGGGCCCCTGGACAAAAGTTGTTTCCGCATTCAAGTCTCTGCGAAGCATTTAGTACTTGCATCCTCTGTTTTCAAGAGAATACTTACTGGTGGCTGGAAGGAGAGTGTTACTTATTTGCAAAAAGGCTCAGTCGAAATTACTGCAGAGAGCTGGGATATTGAAGCACTCTTGATTCTCCTCCGTGCTATCCATGGTCAACAATACCATGTACCACGGAAGCTAACTCTTGAAATGCTTGCCAAGGTTGCTATCATAATTGACTACTATGAATGCAAGGAGGCTGTGTATATTTGGACGACTATATGGATCGATGCTCTAGAGGAAGAGATTCCTAACACATTTTCTCGAGATCTATTTCTGTGGTTATGGATTTCCTGGGCTTTCCAACTCCCAGCCCAGTTCAAAGAATCCACGTCGACTCTCATGTCTTGCAGTAATGGCTGGATTAACAATCTAGGGCTTCCGATCCCTGTTGAAGTTATGAGTAAGGCCACACGGATCCTAAAGCTGCTTTGCCTCTAACGTTATTAAAGGAGAAATGAATGAACACAGACATGAAGCTATCAATAACATGATCAAACTCTTTCATGAGACACGCCAGGCACTCCTAAGCGGCACTCGAGGGTGTTGCTTTGAGTGCAGCTCAATCATGTATGGAGCTCTTACAAAGGGGATGCAGTCAGTTAATCTACTTTCGCCGAGACCTGCAGCGCCATTCCCGCGTTTGAACTACAAAGACCTAGTGCAGAAGGTACTGTCATTCACGGCGCCATACTGGTATAATCGGGCCTCGCTGTATGGGAGCTATACTTCCAACTACCCGCACAATTGTTCTGACTCGTCCTTTACAGCCCTTTTTGGGATGTTGAATGATACTATTCAAGGCCTTAGCCTTCATCGAAGGACGTCTATCAGTGATTCCATGTTGCCAAGGCTGTTTATTTCGTAAGATAAAGGATATTTTTGTGTTAGTCACTGGCTAGTGCTTTTCGCGAGGCCTACCATTTCAGCATCTCCGCCAGCATCATTCTGGTAACCATCCCCTTGTTGCTTGTATCGCCTGTCAGATTCTTTGAGATCGAAGGTATATTGGATATCATACATTCACCAGTGAAACCGTCATCGAGTGACTGTAGTTCTTATCATATACTGTACAGTAACCGCGGCTTCTCTCAAAAATCAATTGTCCATTGAGCACTACCATACCGCCTGCAACCACCCCCGCATCACATCTAATTATGTACATGCAATAGGAAAGATAATGTTCGATCTAGGTAGATGAGGATCTAGCAGGACACCATGACGATTCCCGCCTGGCACGTGACCCTAATTGTGACCGCGTTCTCCTAATACCTCCATGGACGTGAATTGAGCCCCGCCGGTGGCCTACTTACCCTTGCCGGGCATGCCTTTTCTAAGGCCTATATGTAACTAATTGCTAGCTGCTCCAGTTGAACGATGTGATGCCAGCATCCGCGCTACCCCTCCTCTGAGTCGCTATTGCATCCCTGTGGTTGGTGAGTACAAGCGCGAGGCTCAGAACACAACCCCGCTCTGCCTACCTTCCGTCATTAGACATTTTCATTGAGAATTTGACGGAGCAAGATTTGCTAAAGATTTATTTCCTAATTAGATAACCTTTGTTGCTCATAGCTGAAATGCGACCGAAAAGCCGCAACAATTTTGCTATCGCGATTATTTGCGCCCTTCCTCTCGAGGCGGAAGCTGAAGCCCTTTTTGATGAAACATATGATCGGCTTGGAAAATACTACGGCAAACAACAAGGTGATGCGAATGCATACATAAATGGAAGGATTGGTAATCATGCTGTGGTCCTGTGCTACATGCCTGGAATGGGCAAGGGAAGTGCAGCAAGTGTTGCCTCCAGTCTGCAAGTCAGCTACACGGGCATTGAGCTTGCTTTAGTGGTCGGTATTTGCGGGGGCGCTCCTTCGCCACCAGAATATCGAGAGATTTTCCTTGGTGATGTTATCATCAGTGATTCTGTGATTGAATATGACTTTGGAAGACAATATCCAAGTGGATTTCAGAGGAAGACAGGCCTTATAGACACGCTAGGCAGGCTTAATCGAGAAGTTCAGACCCTTCTTAGTGGTCTTCGTGTGGAAAATTCCCGCTGTGAACTTCAGAATCGGGCCCAGCAGTATCTTCGCAACCTTCAACAAAAAGGGACTAAGTGGCATCATCCAAGGATTAATGATATTCTTTTCCAGGCCTCCTATCTTCATAAACATTCTAATCATGCCTCTCCTGCTGATTGCTGCTGTTTTAGAAGTGACTCACCTGATCAAATTTGTGAGGAGGCATTAGGGAGAGATTGCGATAACCTTGATTGTGATAAAGGTCAACAAGTTCGATGTCGAGAGATCTCCGAAGATACCCGGGCCTCCATATATATTGGGCCAGTTGCCTCTGCTGACACAGTTATGAAGTCTGGACAGCATCGTGACGAAATTGTTAAAAAAGAAAAGGTCATTGGTTTTGAGATGGAGGGGGCAGGGGTATGGGACAGTATCCCGTGTATTGTCATCAAAGGTGTGAGTGACTATGCCGATAGTCACAAGAACAAGCTGTGGCAGGCATACGCGGCAGCAACTGGAGCCTCGGTGGCAAAGGCTTTCTTGGAGTTCTGGATGCCTGCAAACCACAAAGGTTGGTGGAGTGTCTCATAGTAGGCTTGTGATGTCAAATATCTTATGATTCTTGCTAGATGCACACCAAAATATGGCGAAAAACACCATGCTCTCGGGACAAGGTATGGCATCTTTTGCTTGCAGACTCAAGAGCTGACCATATTTAGTATATGATTTTAGTGACAAGCACAATGCATGCCGTGCGAAATTGCTCATCACAGACCCAGAAGAGGACCTGAACAAATTGAAGAGGAGAAAAGGAAATCGCACCTCAGGGACATGTAGCTGGTTCTTGGAATCAGACGAACTCAAATCCTGGTTTCGGCGAGCTAAATTCGTAACCGACATAGAACAAAACGTCTTGTGGCTTTACGGTAATCCTGGAATCGGCAAGTCTACGATGGCTATGACGCTTGCCGAAGAACTCCCAAAGAAAGATTATTTCTCCAATAGAGATAGTATTCTCTCTTTCTTTTTCTGCGAATCCGGCTCTGAAAATCAGAGAACGGCGACATCCATACTACGAGGTCTTCTATTCCAAATTATCAAACAATGCCCACCTTTTATCGAACAAATGATGTCAAAATATGACGTCCAGGGAGACCGATTATTCACGTCATTTGACGCGCTATGGGCGGTACTGATGGATATAGGCCGGGTGTCTCAGGGTGCCGAGATATACTGCATCGTTGACGCTCTTGACGAATGTGAACCCGAATCACAAGCCATATTGCTTCAACAAATCCACCTATCGTTTAAGAGAGCAACGGACGCTAGCTCCGTCCCATCTAACCTGCATTTTCTGATCGTCAGCCGTCCATACCCTGAGATTGGGGACTGTCTATCCATTTTTAGATGCGTAGACTTGGGCTCATACAAGGAGATAACTGATGACCTCAGAACCATGATCCAAGACAAAGTGCAGGACCTTGCAAGGCGCAAAAAGTACTCTCAGTCAGTTGCGTGGAAAGTGTCACAACTACTGGAAAAAAAGGCTAACGGGACGTTTTTATGGGTCGGAATCGCGTGTAAGGAGTTGGAAGAGGTGCAATCAAGGAACGCAGTCAAGACATTAGAAGCTCGCCCACGCGGACTATATCCCTTGTACCAAGCCTTGCTCAATGCAGCTGTCACGGTCAGCAGTCCAGATGACTATCCACGTATGAAGCTGCTGTTGGTGGTTGTCACATTCACGTTACGACCACTGACGATCGCTGAAATAGCCGAAGCATGCGGATTATACTTGGACGAGGATCTCGGAAGTCGCCTTCAGTTCACTCAAGAGATTATCGACTTGTGCCGCTTGCTGGTTGTTGTCGACAATGGCTACGTGCGACTGCTGCATGCGTCTGTCCAGGACTTTTTGATGACTGAAATGCATGAAATGAAATCCGCCACTTCCCATTACGCAATAACAAACCGCTGTATTGAGGTTATTTTTCAAAATTGCCGGCCAGAAATGGACAGGTCAGCGTTGGAAGCCAATCACGGATTCCTTGGTTATTCGGTATTGCATTGGCCACAGCACGCAAGCTTAGCCCAAACAGAATTTTCTGTTCAGAGCGAGCATGAAAAGTTCTTTCAAGACGCGCTCGGAACATGGAGAAGTTGGCTGGATAACTAAAACTATCTGAAAAGAGACTCTTGGGGGACTCTAGAGACGGGCCTATCAACCATTCATGTCGCAGCTCGCTGGGGAATAATTCCATTGATATCAACCTTTTCCCAAGAGAAATTGGAAGTAAAGGATGCCCACGGACAAACCCCATTGCTTATTGCGGCCGAACACAGTCAACTTGAAGCCATGCGTGTCTTAGTTAACTCCGGCGCGTGCGTTAGTTCTCTAAACAACAAGCATCAAAACCTCCTTCACCTGGTTTGCAAATATGGCCGCTTTACCGATTATGGAATTACCAAGTTCCTCTGTGACAAAGGAGCGTCCCCATATGTGTGTGATAAAGATAACATGACACCCTTCCTGTATGCGATTAAAGACCAAGATAGAGAACTTGCCCAAGCCTTTCTCCACAATGGATTCGACCTGAAAGTTGGGATTTTAAGGCGGGCATGGCCTGGAAGAACAACAGTCAGCAGTTTTGTGCCTGAACATCAACCAAAGGAATCACTGGTGGATGTAGAATCCGGGCTAACAGCACTTCACTTCTCTGCCATAAACGCATGCACAGACATGACCGCCTTCTTACTTGAATTTAAAGCCGATCCAAATGCCCGTTCTGCTTTTGGTGATACTGCTCTACATCTCGGGATAAGGTGCCAACTTCTCGGCCGCAGATACGATGATGTATGGCAGACTGGTCAGTATGCTGTTGAGTCATTACGCGAATTAATCACGGACCATGCAGGCTCGGAGGGTTCTGATATCTATCGAGCCATAGACAATGCTAGGATACAAATCGTCGAAACGCTCCTCGAGAGCAAATATATCAATGTAAACGTTGCTAATAATTGAAGGGGATTACCCTCAGCATGTCATTAACTTTCATGAATATTACGCTTTGTCTATCCTAGACAAACTTGTGGATAAAGGAGCAGATATATCTCGACCAAACCGGGTTGGTCGGACATGTTTTCACCTCGCTAGCAAAGCCGGGAATCTTGAGGTTGTTCGCAGATTTGTGAATGGGGGTCATGATATCATGTTGCAGGACGCTGATGGGCTGAGCCCATTTCACTATGCAGTTTCCATGGGTCGTTTGGATATCCTGCAATTCATGTCAAAAACCTGCGGCCACGTTCTTTCGGAGGTTTGGCACTCTCTTGACCATTTCGGCAAAAGTCCTTTACATCACCATGTCCGGTCCGTGTTTTGCTCAGCTGAAGTTGTTCTTCTCCTAATACAGCTTGGTTGCGACGTTAATCAACCTGACATGGAGGGAAACTCGCCCCTAGGTCTTTACATAGGCTGCTTTCAGCTATCATCTCGAGAAAACATATTTTGGGAACTAATTATGGAGAGTGCCAACCTGAATTGGGTCAATAAGAAAGGACAGAATTTGGCACATCTTCTCATGCATCACAGGGTGGTAGATCAGGATATCCTTGACACTTTGTTTGAAATTGGCTTGGATCCAGCAGCCACGGATCTTGACGGCAGAACCTTGATACATTATGGAGCCAGTCACGGCGTGTTTACCGAGGAGCTTGTAGACTTTTTTGAGTGTAGAGATGCCTTGGACCTACACACTAGAGACTCAGTCGGCAAGACTCCACTCGACTACGCGGCAGAAGAGGCTAATCGAGATTTCCCTGAAGATATCTTGGGAGTGAATCACCGAGAACGGGAAGAGTCGTACGAGAGTCTGAAGGCAATATCTCATATGTTACTACAATACAGTCACATAGAAATGTGATCCTCTCAGCTCTAGAAACTTGTCCTGGGCTGGATACAGACATGGATCAACAATTGCGCCTCAGGATCACCTGCCGGATCAATCATTGGGCGCATGGAGCTAGATACGAGAGTGCCGACGCTAATGTGAGTTCGAAAGACGAGAGATGGAGGGAGAGCTCTAGCTGGCAAGCCAAATATAACGATTTACAGTGGCATTAAGCTCGCTAGCCAGACTGATTGTATAGTTGACTAATAAGCCCTTGTGTATCAGCTTGAGACAGCTCCGCCAAAGCCCAAACACCGCACCCCCTGAGCAGAATCCGGCTCAGCGGAGTTGCCGGATATGGCACGGTGACGAGTTCGCATGATGGGTACTGCCCCAGGGTCAGCTGCCAAAGGCCGCGTCGATCCAATCCCATTGACTCAACTCGCCAGCCCCACCCGTGACGGTCCTTCCTATTCCCTATCCGGAAAATCTCTTTGGTGCCAAAGAGATTTTCCGGATAGGGAATGCTCAACTCTTACAGGCTTAGCAGCGACATGAAGAGCTCAATTGGGCCATCACCACCCTCATTCATACCAACTAAAGCCTTGAACCCCTCGTATCTACGCGAAGATGAAATTGAGACCAATAATGGACCCAAGATCGTCTTCTTATGAACCTCCCTATCCTTGGCCGCATTTGCTGGAGTCTAAAACTAGACCTCACTGATCTTCAAAGGCATCACCACCATGGAAAATCGAATGACTCGCAATATTTGTATTACAGCTGCAACGTCCATCGCTTAGCTCGACCTTGTAAAGACATTTTGTAACTGTATATTTTAGTCTATAAAACTTCAGCCTTGTCTCCAGTACTCACCGCAATTTGGCACAGACAACCTTACCTTTATTCTCTTCGCAGTGTAACGCTTCATTGGCTCAAGATGCCCTTTATCCAAAGCTTTCTTGGATCCTTCAATACATATCTCTCTTGCTTGCGGCTTACATGCGTTACTAGGCGCAAACCCTCAAAGCCTGTGGAAGCGGCCCACGGTCTAGTTGACTTTATCAAAGGAAAGCGCCGAACCTCCGGCTCTAGCATTTTTGACTCTGGAGATCCAGTAAGTTATTTCCTCAGGTAGTTAAAAGCTAGCTAACATATTTCAGGCCACGTTGGAGGACCGTTCGCCGTCTAGCCCTGAGGCTACCCAGTCAATCTCCAGAAACAGCCGACCTCTTGATGTGATCGAGGCGGAGACCTAATTTGGAATACGGTCGTTCAAGGATTACGATAGTGTCCTTATTCGAAATGGAGAGCTTCATATAGTACTCTCAGCTCATTTGCATGGTCCTCCTGAGAAAGAAACACCCATTGCCTGTCCAAGAATAATTTATGCGTCTAGCCTTACCGCATCGGCTCGGGAGGCGCTTCAGATCAAACTCAACAGAATATGCTTACCAGAATCAACCTGGGACATGCTTAAGAAAACTAAGAGAATTACCCCAGAAGAGTGGTTTCATGTTTTGGACACTCCAGGACCGAACCTGGGTATGGATTCCTGAATTTAATCCAATAGCTAGTAATGGAATCCTTAAAGGGCACGGAGATATCCCAGAATTTGCTGTTGACATCATCTTTGTTCTACTCAAGCACGAAGGGTGGAGTATTTGGGTGTCTGTTCCGTATCTATATGCTAGAGCTCGGATTAATGGGCTTCCTGAGCTTCTGTTTCTCAAGAAACACGAGAACTCCATCCCCACTGCTCTCTGAAATGCTTTTTCACTGGATTTGGAAATTCGGCAAAAACCCTTCATGACGAGGCTTGACCACTCAGCTTAGCATTTGGGACGAATGTGGGGACACGGGCGGCAGCTTAGTCAGTGAGGGTCACTGAGCAACGAGATAAAGCAACATCATTGGCGCCTGATTTCTCTAACCTATTAAGGTTAGGGTATGTCTTCCAGCCAGGCTCTGGAAAACAAACAACCGCATGACCCATGATCGCGACTCATCCAACAGCAAACAGAATGTCCCTCCAGGAGATACAGGAGCTGCGCCGGCGCCTTGAAGAAGAACAGAAACTACGGGAACGAGCAGAACAGTTGCAGAAACGAGCGGAACAATCGCAGAAACGAGCGGAACAATCGCAGATTCGAGCGGAGGAACAACTCAAGCTCCAGACTCAACAAACGACACTACCCGAATTCCTTGACGCCTGCCACCTGCATCTGTTTCTCGGTCTGACTATCCAGAAAGATAAAGACTCGTCCACAAAGGGCAAC
>JAPDER010000124.1:0-28374 GCA_027569225.1 Aspergillus panamensis | reverse complement strand
ACATCTTCTTACATGAGGGAAGTAAATTATTTTAAAGGTCGCGCGACCTGAAGTGGGTCCTTGGTCACGTGAAAAGGGGGTGTAGGTCAGTTGACCTCTGAAAAAGGTCAAGTGACCTGTGTACTCCGTTGTTCCAGGTTCTGGTAACGCACTATTTCTGACTAACACTACGATGTAAGCCCGCTAGCCTCTAGTTTCCCAATCCGGAATGTGCTTACTAAGATCAAACAGCCACACGCTAATACAAATATGAAAACAATTGTTTACATATGCACGTGACTGGGAGCCACTGCAGAGCATACAGGAGTGGTCAATGGTGATAGGGTCAGAATAAGGCCCCTCCAATTGCCACCCACCGGTATGAGGAAAGCGAGGTAGCAGGTGTCTGGGCTGGGCTGGGAACTGGATCCAATCCTGACGCATGCAGGTCCCACCAGTCTAATTTCAGAATGGAATCATCTCTGGATCCAATGGAAGGTTAATGAGTACCTAGTATCTGAGATGTAGTATATCACAGGACTTGTTGCAGGAGTGGAACAGATACAGGAGAATTTCAAATACTTCAAAGCAAGTGCTAAATAGTTTCTCAGTATTGTACATACTAGGTAGAAGAGGCCGGCCTTTTGCAGATTACTAGCATGTTCCACCCTAATGAGACCAAGCTACCATGATTGGAGAGCTGTTAAGAGAAGCTGATAAAGACAGAGAAATGACTGGACGCCTCAGCTTCCTCCAAGAGGCGCGGACCAGAAAATTGTGAGACTGACGTGTCCACCATTATTGGGCCACCACAGCGGCCCAATCTAGCGCGAGAACTGCCGGTGGTTGTGGAGAGAATTAGCTCGCAACGAAAAGAAAACATGCAGCTCAACTGCAGGATAATCCTGGGTACAGTGCCCCCAGTATATTGGTGTGCTATCATAGTCCAGCCCGCGGGTGGAAGGTCGGTTGTCCAGCTACTGTCGAGCCAGGCCAACTCAAACCAGAAGCACCATAAATAGGGGGGAAGGTAGGTGATAGTTTGGTATTGCTCAACATTTCATGAAGTATCTAGATACAGCAGGGTAGCACATCAGTAGATGTTGCCCCCTCGAGTCAGCTTGGCGACGCAAACCAAATGATTCACACTTGACCACAAGGGAGAATCATTCGTTACCCACAATACCGCTCATCCACCGCCGTATGCTTGTTCATCAGCCACATCGGCAGATGTTCCATGCCACAGTCGAAAGTGCTCCGTTGTAAGTGTCCCTTACCATTCTGTCGCCCCAATCGGCTTGAAAACTTTGCGCAGGGCCCAATAACCTTGAAAGACCCAGAAAATTTTTGGTATAGACTATTGACATTGGCTTCAAAGATCAGGGAGAGATGAATCGTATTAAAACGGTAGAAAGATAAGAGGAAGCGGGTGAAAGGAGGTAAGAGGTGAGAAGGACAAGGAAGTATGCAATGGAAAGAGTCGATTCATATAGTCAGATATGAACATATACCTCGGTTATTATTTTCTTCCCTCGGGGTCTTTTGAGGTTTCTTTTTCCATTTTTTTTTTAGAAAAATTTTTTTATCTGGGGGCTTTTGGTTGCGTTTGATTTTGATTGAAAACATGAGAAAGGAGGTAGTAACTGAGGCAGGAGGGCTGGGTTATTCACGGATCTGGGCCCCGTTCTTTGTCATGGGCGTTGTTGTACTAGGTACCTAGGTAGGCTTCTTCGTCGTCTTTGAATTAATTATGAGGCGATCATTTTAGCAACAATCGCCTACAGAACTCGCACCATTGTGTGGGAATAATTCCAGGCCGACAGCGATATGGGAGAGCAGAGCGATTACAGACAACCCTAGTAATCGGTGATGGAGGAATCCCAACGATCATCATTCTTGTCCATTAAGACTCTGGTCGTTGCAGTGCGTCGTTATTCGTATTCGTCAAATCAGATATGACGCTCGACGGGGACTTCAGCGCTTCGCCTTTGGGTCCACTGCGAGGAGGAAATCGCGCAATGACCGAGGTGATTTCCTCGAGGGTAGCCCCTTCCCGAATGGCTTCGACGAGTGACTCTACGCTTGTATGATCGCCGAATCGAATTGCTTCGAGAAGCTGTTCGACAAACCCTCGGTAATATTTGAGATCCTCCTGGGCCCTCTTGGCTGCAACCTTACGGCGTTTATCGGCAAATTCATCAATGATGCACTCTCGGTTGTGGAGTGCACATTCCGTGCAAGGGGTACCGGTATTATCTGCACTACACTGCAACGAGACACATCGAGTGTTAGCACACAGAAATAATAGAATGGTTATCAGCTAACAGCTGATCTCAGAGAATGAATAGCCCAATGATGTCCAAGAAGCCCAGCAAATGCAAGAAACTAAAGGAAGTACCTTCGTCCGACGTCGTTTGCACTCGGCACAAGCAGTGGATGCTCGCTTGATTCTCGAATCATCCGTAGAACGACTCTGGGCTGGAGGGTCTGGCACAAGCCGCGGCGCGATGGGTCGAAAATTCGGCCTCGGGGGGCCTTGATCGGCCATTATCTATAACCAAAAGGGAAAAGAAAAAGGCAAAGAGTGACTAAAAAAGTCACAGAAGAATAACAGGAATGAGGAAACAGGCAATGAAAAAGAAAGAAAACGTAAAAAGAAAAGGAATCAGATATGATTCAGTGTTAGAATCCAATAAGGCATACTCCCCACAAGGAGTTAGTCCAAAAAAACATGCTCAGCCAAGGCGCATGTGGAGGCAATGTATATATAAGTGACTGCGCTTTAGATGTTCAAGCAGTCGAGCGACACCTTTGTGTCACCGCTATGGATGATGAAGCTTGGAAGGAATACTGTGGGGAGGGGGGGTCGGAATAGATTGCTTCGGTTCCCACTCGCAGAGGAGACCAAAGTTGTCAAGAGTTGCAAGGAGGCCAGAGCGGAGAGAAAGAGAAGTAGTACGGACAAAAATAAGCGGCGAGCCTCGTCGATAAGGCAAGGTAGGGTCAGGTCAGTTAGGCAGGAGAAGGGGGAAATAATAAGGAAAAGAGACCAAAGTCGATGTTGATCGGTTCGAGTCCTTAAACCCACGCCCCGTCCGACAATATCCCTCTGCGATTTCAGGAACACCAGAGCGAGGAAAAGTATTGGAAAATAAAAATAAAGAAAAAAGGATGTAAGTAAAAACAGCGAGAAAAATGACACCTAGCAAGGCGTGGAAAGAAGGTTGGGTGAGGGTGGCTGCTACATTGGCAGACTCTTCCAAGGTCCAGATCCCCAAATGGCGCCAGTTTCGTGATGAAGTCAAACCTTGAATCGAATAATTCCAATGACCTAGGTGGTAGGTAGTTCCCAGAGTTAGCCGTGTCCACATTATTATTCGTGGGTGGTAGTATGGGTAGGCGTAATTATCAGATGCACATTCGCAGTGGCAGACAAAAAGAAGCAAGTCACTAAAATGGCCTTGACTGCAGAACACATTGGCAAACACCCCCATCCACAGCCCACTGACCTCAAGGTTTCTCCTTTCTTTTGTGTATCAAGAAAAAGGTTTTTAGCTAGGATCTTAATCTTCTCCAGAAAACTTTTCTTTACCTTTTGAATAGGCTTTTTTCATTCCGCTGAGGTTGATTCCGGTCCAGTGGCTGGCGGTTGCTTTTTTTTTTTTTTTTACTTTCGTGCTTTCCCCTTGAACCCAAATATGTTATTGTTTTCTTCGTTTTTTTTCTCTCCCGCTTTCTTCTCTCAATTGTTTTCTAGCGGTCTCTCCATCGCAGGCTCCTTACAGGACGGAGCTGTCTCGTGGCTAAAGGGCAGAATTGCACGAATTCCATGACAGCTTCAGCCCGGATATAAGATCCGCCAGGGATGATAGGCTGGGGCACGAGATGGCGGTAGAGGCACTAGTAGAAGCGCGCCAGGTCAAAACGAGCGGGAGTCCCCGCTATTACTCGGTACTGCGAGTAATGCTCTAAACTGCTCGCCAGAAGGTTTCTCTTTAGTAGAAGAAATGGGAAGGCAGGGAGGGATCTTCTGACCTAAAGAAGATGGCGTTGGCTGAGCTGCCTCTCCCAAGAAAAGCCCCAAAGCAAGATGGGTCAAGCATGCTCGCGGGGTTTTGGTTCAGCTCAGTCACGCCATACTAGGGAAGGGAAATTTTGGCCTTTTGGTCAAAAGTCAAGAGTTCTCAAAAGTCAAAGCCATTTTTTACTTTTGCTGTCAATGCATTATTAGTCATAACCTTTTTTTTCTCTCCTGTAGAGCCATGTATAATTCCTATTTTCCAAAGAAAAGACTTATAAATACATGTATAAAATATGTACAAAAAAGTGGGCCCTAACAAGTGATTTTTACTTGTCTGTCAAAACTTTTATTTGCTGAAATGTCCAACTTTTCGACAGATAAAAATCCATCCCTACGCCATACCCCTTGATTGATCAAAACGTTATCGAAATCAAGCACCCCAAGTGGTCGTGAATTTCCTCTCCCCACCTTGCAGGTGTTTGGATCGGTTGGGTCGAGGATGACGGTTCCATAAAGAGCTAATTTGCCAAGAGATATTCTGAGGTTTTCTTCACCTCGGGCGCTAGAGCCCCAAAGGGAAATAGACCCAAAGCCTCAGCCAAGCTGAACTTCCTCGGTATCACCCCCAACTTCGAAATGTCGACCTCATCATCAGCGCAGACAAGCTCCACGCCCTTGGTCTAGACGACTACATCAACAACGAAGCAATCGAGTACTGGGCGGCTTCGGCATCGACAAGATCGTCATGTCGCCCCTTGCAGCAACGGCGAGGTCGTCTCGTGCTACTGTTTTTATCCGGATGGAGAAGGCGGTGAAAATGCAACATGAAGAAACGGAAGATCCAGGAACAGAGAATTAGTAATATCCAGCTATTCCTGGGAAAGGCTTGGGCCCCTCAGTTATTCCTGTTTAAACCAATATTTCGTTTCTGCAGGTTGCAGGATGTGAATACCACTAACAAACCAGTGAGTGAGAGTGGTCCTGGAGGAACTTGAGTATACCGATCAGCAGGGGCGCCACTGCCAAAACAAACTTTTATTATCAGGTGCCCCCAAAGATTGAGACCTAGGAATGTACACAGAACATCTTCCTCCGGTTCCCACTATCTTGGGACTACTCGGTTCCACAACAGAAGGTTGTACTACCTCAGGAGCACCTGCTGGATGGGAGTAAGGACGACCGAGACCGGACAAATCACATTCGATGATAACCGAGTCACCGACAAGCGGAAGACCAAAAGTTGGGAAGATATGAGTCCAATCAGTACCTATACCTAGGTAGTCCGCGTGAATTAACAGCTTTGTTCCTTTCTTTTTATTGCTAGACTGCTGATACAGGTGCGCTACCATCGATTCTTCGGTGATTATATCCAATAGAGTCACTACTAAGTACTAGAGGATTTATTAACTACGGAGTGCCTACTAGTATATTCAGAGCGAGTCCCGCCGCTAAGATAAATAGCAAGAAATACGAAAAGAAAAGAAAAGAAATGGACCACCAGCCTACCAGAAAGTGTGGCAATAAGAGGTAACTATAGCTCACTCCCCTCACTTACTAGGTGCGGAGTACTTAAATACAAGGTAAAACACTCGGCCAGAACCAGAATCATAACCCCTCAATCCCCGTCATATGTCATAATGGGGCGTTCCGAGATTTATCCTCAGTTTGGCAAATAGTCGTGAAGGGGCTCTGCAGCCACACACGTACTCCTTGCGTCGAAGGCTACCAGGATACCAAAATTGCGTGGGTGATACCCATGCCCTGCCAGGGTCAGGGAGCTGTCACCTGTGAATAAATTGCCACCCGGAGGCCCCCAGCACGAAGTAGAAACCACCAGTCCAATAATAATTGGAAGAGAATTTGGGTAAACAAATACAAGAGATCAAGCCTTTCATGAAGATTATTCACAGAGTCCAAATATTGAAAATAATACGGAATAGAAGGACGCTATCTAGGAATAAAAGATAAATACAAATTATTGAAAAAAAAAGAACACACAGAGACGGAAAGGACATATATGTCAAGAACCAATGTAACATCGACGGAAGAAGAATAATGCAATAGCCAATGAACTGGACTGTCAATATATCGGTCTTCCTTCATCCCAAGTACGTGATAACGCTTCCCGACCTTTAATCTTCGAGAGCTCTGGGCCATCCTGGGGACGGATTTCCTCATTCGATGAAGGCGAAAAATGCACCTTACCACCCTCCTTCCGCGGCTTGCTGTGATCGAGGTCTCTTCGAATGCTCCCAATGCCTCCAACCCATTCCCAGACGCGTGCAACATCTCCCCCGCGGCCCTCTCTTACGGCGGCGCGGATGTTGGCGTTGCCTTCCACGACACTTCGAACCCGCTTCCACAGCTCCTCGCGTCGACGACCTTGTAACTCCGATCGAAGCACATCGTCGCGTAGCTGCCCAATGGGAATATAGGGCTCCTGGGCCTCCCCACGGGCGTGCAAGGCAGCCTGCGTTGCTAGTAGATCCAGGGTTGTGGAAACCAACTCGGGAACACGAGCGAGATCGGAGCGGCGAGAGAGTACTCTTGCGCGAGCATAAAAGCCGATCAACGTGCAAATAGCTAAAATCGAAAGAGGGAGTCGATACGCGAGGAGAGAGAGTCTGACGTAGCGGCGGAAGGCGCATGTGAGGGGAAGGCGGCTGACGGATGTAGATGTGAGATTGAGGACAGAAGACGATCTGTAATGGCATGGTCGATTCTGTTAGTTCAATATACAAGTCAGAACTGTTATCTATGAGGTTGTAGTGGGGCCAGGGTATCTGAAACAATAGAGAGATGGGGGGAATATGGAGGTCAAGAAGAACTTACGGTTTTTTTTTAGTTACCACTTCCTCCTTCGCCATGATCTCGCCCAGCGCGCCTTTCCAAAGGTCATCAAATTCGGCATCACTCATCCCCTTCCGGCGTCTTTTCCCAACCTCCTCTCTGAGATCTGACTCGCTAATCTCGGGGCTACTTGATTCTTTGCCATTCTCAGCCAACTCCCCGCATTCCCATTTAGCTCGTCGATCACGAAGAGCTTCGAGAGCTTTATCAGCAACAGCCTTCACACGCCGCGCCTTTTCACTATCTGGTTCACATGTTGGGGGTAGAGGAACCAGCCCTCCGAGTGACAAAGGATGGGGGGTGAGAATGAAGTCATGTTCACATCGAGCCTCAAAGTTTGGGTAGCAGAAGGCATGTGAAGGGCATGGCTCGCATTGCGGTTCAAGAATGTTCGCCCACTCGGGCACCTTTGTCTCAGCCAAGGACCAGGTGGGTTTTCCGATACCGCAAAACCCAATTTCCAACTTCTCCTTGCGCCACCAAGCAGCAAAACTAACGAAAAGTGAAAGGATAATAACCCAAGGAGCAGCTCGGCCTACCGAGCTATGCTTTTGTGATCGTCGGCTCTGGCGACTCGGAGGATACATCAAATCCGCGTGCTCCTTCTCCAGCGCTAATTGCTCCTCGGGTGTGAATTCTTCGCCTACACTCATTTCACTTTCATCCTGCTCAGATTCACCATACCCGAAATCCTTAGGAGACCTCGGTTGTAAGGCGGAAGATCCTAGCGAAGATCGAAGAGAAAATACACCATCGTCCTCGTTCTTAATGCGCATCGGTGTTTCGGATCGCCGAGCGTCCTTGGAAGGCGATTTTTCAATGGAAAACCGTGAGCTGCTTTTGCGCTTCCAATCTTGGCCTGGTGTGCTCGATTTCCTATGGTCCCAAGGAGAAGGACTCCCGCTTTGGAATGGATTATCATCGGTAAAAATGCTCGTTTCCTTGGCTTCTGACTTGATGTGCGATGCTGGAGGCTCCGGTTCCATAGATGGGGCTAGATCTCTGCGGGATCTTCGAATGGTCGAGGCGCGTGGGGTTACAGTTCCAGCTATAGGAGTCGAAAGGGTATCCTCACCTATCTCGGTATCAGTCTTGCGTTGTGGTCTCCCCTGTGATCTTGTGGCCGTTCTTCGAGAGGATGTAGAAGGTGTGGCTGTAACACTCGCGTCATCGGTTTCCGCCGTAGACCCTCGTGTGCCAATCCTGGAACGCCCTCGTCTGCCTATGGTAGAAACGGTTGAGGGGGTAGCAGGATGGGGCATAGATTCCCTATTTATATCCCCCTGTCGGAATCCGCGCTCACTGACAACTGAAGCCTCTCGACTTCCCATATCTGTGATTCCCTCACTCGTCCTTCGCACCCTCTCGCGTTCTTGAAGTAGTTTTTTCGCCTGAGGAAGAACCTCCTCCTCTAGAATGCGTATAAGCTGCGCTTTCTTAGCTGAGGCCGGGTATGGTACATCGTGGTTGACAAGGATAGATCGCAGACGAGGCACAGTGAGCGAATTCAAGTCGAAGCCAGGCGAGAAATATTCGTATGCGTCCGCCATGATTTGAGGAAGCAATCGCCTCAAACAGTGAGAGACGAGAGAAAATAGAAGGATCCGCTTCCTGTTCCTATGATGGAATAAGAGAAAGACGGCGATAATCGCGACTGTAATAAAGAAAACTGTAGGTTGAGATGACTTGAGGGAATCAAAATTATTCCAGTCGTGTCCTTTCTCATTCGCTGATGACGAAAGTGGGTGCCGACCAGGACGGTATCCAGGGCAACAGGGCGGGGGCCGAAATTAAACAAGATTCTAGGAAGCTCGCATTCGAGATAGGATAGAAAAGCAATAATTTGGATGAGATTCTTTGATAAATCGACGCGTGCGCAAGAGAGGCGTGTATGGAGGGACAGAGGGAGATGAGGGAAGGAGGAAAGGGCGAAGTGCTGGAGAGAAACAACAAACAGATACATCATTGACCACGTGACCCAGAGGCCGTCATCGAGGTTGCCACGCAGGAAATTGAGTTGTTCTGAGAGACCTACTGATTGTGATTGTAGAAAGCAGTCACTGAAGCGTCATTTAACCATTTACAGTCTATCGACATGGTTGTAATAGGGTCAACAAGAAAGCAAGGCAGAAAAATACAAATATGTTCATCATGCTCCCATTAACTGAAGTATCCCAAACAAAGCCCGTGCAGGCTCCTCGTCATGTTCACATCCCCTCCCTAAAGACGCCCCGACAAAAGAAAATAGAAGGCATGTGAAAGCGGGAAAAAAAGTAAATATAGAAAAGGCAATAACAAATGCAACATAGATATGAAGTAATTAGGTAGACCCAACTTGGAGTTGGGTCCCAGTATCCAAGATGAAGGAATAGGATTTGAATTAAATAAGGCGTAGGTGTGGTCGGTGGGTATCTAAATGAACGATGATGTTGTGGAAGAGCTGGAGGTGAAATCACCACTACTATAATGCGAGTCCGCTCCACGATAGCTTGGCGATGTGCCAGTGATGCCTGCAGCACTGACAGCGATTTGCTCCTTGAGGGCCTTATATTCCGCAAGCTGAGTTTGTAGTTGCTGCATGACCTCCGCAATGGGAACTGTATGGTCACTAAGTCGATCCCCGGGCTTGAATGGTCTCATCATATGTCGCAAGGCGAGGGTACTGATTGTTACCTAATGTGGGTCAGCAATGCACAAGGATGGTGAATAGCATAAAGTGGTATACAAACCTCGATACGGGTCACTTGCTGTTCAACCAGACTGAGTACCGTCGAGTCCGCAAGTTCGCCCCCATGGTTTTTAATTATGTTGAAAAGAGCCACGTTCGGCTCACTTAAGCGCGTTTCGCCAGGATGCTCCAGCGCACCACAAAGCCTTTCCAGGCGAAGAGTGACTTCCCATAATCGCCAGATAAGGTCTGTCTGGATTTCGAGTTGAGAGTGCTTGCTGATAGTAGTCGGGGCGTTTTCATTAGCTGCCACTTGCTCGAGGTTGGTTAACCGCCCTGACAGAGAGTGGGGATAGATGAGGTAAAGGGGCTCTGGGTTTTCGAGCCCCTTTAGCTTTCGCTCCCCTTGGTCTTTGATCACGAAACCCTGACTATTAAGCTGCTGGAGTTCACGACGAATGTTGTACCCCAGGCTGTCTATCACATAACTCTCCTCAGAGCCCGTGGAGGCAGCTCGTTCACTATCAGCGAAGACCTCCAGGTTACGCTGGATATCACTCATAAAGTCAGAGGAAACAAAAATTTGACCGCCATCAGCAACAGCCGATATTCGTGAAGCACGATTCACCATTGGTCCAAAATAGTCCATACGATTGGTGACAGGGTCCTTTTCACAGACGGGCTCACCCCAATGAACTCCCATTCGAACAGATAATCCTCTGAAGATAACATTCTCTTCCATATCAGATTGAATCTGACACTGAGGTTGCTCAAGAATCTCCGTTGGCCATTCAGCTTCAAGTAGTTGGGTTTGGCAGTTGAAGCACCAGAGCAAAGCGGCTGTAGTCGTTGAGAATGCAACCATGAAAGCGTCACCCTCTGTCTTGACCTCGTAGCCACCAATTATGCCGAGTTGGCGCCGAAGAATATCATTGTGGATTTGAATGGCCGAACGCATCGCATCAGGGCAAGTTTCCCAAAGACTTGTAGACTTTTTGATGTCCGTGAAAGCGATAGCAAGTTCACCCATAGGCGCATCGACATAGTCGAAGCGGGCGAGCCTAGAATCACCAGGCATGTCGCGCGGCTTTTTAGTGCGCTTCGGACTCGGGATAATTTGGTCTTCAGGCTGGACCAGGGGTAAAGATGGGCCGCGTAATTTAAGCCTTTCTCGCTTCTTGAGATCTCCCACGCCGAGGATCATCACCATGAGTTTATTGTTAGCCCCAAACGAGAGGGCGAGATCTCGTATCTTCTGAGCTGCAACCATGAGGTCTCTTCGTTCAGCTCTGGCCACATCAACCACAAGATCTGGCGTTACAAAATCCCAGAGCTCTTTGGACGCTAAGATGACCATCTCATCTTGCTCGGTTAAATTGACATGCATGGTATGAGGCGCGGCAATCACAGCCGGCATCAACTGAAAGTAACCAAACGACCTCGACACATTCAGGAGATCATTAAGTTTCCCATTCCGGGAGACAAATCCGCCAGCAGCGCGAATTCTTGATCTTTCATGAGCCTCAGCAGGGTCATGAGTCTGGGTCAAGTACTTCAATGTTCCATCCGATTTGACAAGAATAGCTTGTGCATCCCCGACATTGGCCGCGTACAGATCCATGTTGTTCAGGTATAGTACAGTTGCCACACCGCCAGACTGAAGGTCTTCCTTTGTAAGTCGCACCTTCTTTTGATCAGTCGAGTCTTCCTGATACTGTCGAACATCTTGGTCGATGGACTTGTAGCAAGAGAACGCCATGTTCCTGTTAAGGGCTAAGAAGGACCGCCTTAATGCATCCAGTGGGCTCTCTTGTTCATCAGGCCGTAAGCGCTTGAGCTCCTTAGAAAATGTTTGCAGGAAATTCTCGTGCAAGAACTTGGCAACTCTTGAACCTCCCGTTGAGTTAGGTTGTCCGTCGAACATTCCTACAACGGTTTCCACATTGTCGGGCTTTAATCGAGGTACAATCATATCAATGATAGATAGGTGTTCGCTTTTCCCAAGGAAGTCGGCCATGCCATACGCAAGCGATCCAGCCAGTGATGCGGATGTTCGGACACGGCGATCTTCGTTTTCTTCTGGAATTGTAGACGTTGTGAGGGTAACGTCCATCAGCCCCAAAACACGAAGGTGCGTAAGCGAATTAAAATCAGTCAGGTCAGTCCCATTTGCTGCCTGTGAGCCCAGAGAGGATATATTTGGCTTAATCTCTAGTCTTTTGTTGCCGGAGAAATTGAGATATTTCAAATTTCTATTCCAATTCCAGTTCCAATCATAAGGCCAATTGGAGACGTTGTACTTCAAAGAGTTGCTTCCAACATCAAGAATAGCAAGCTTGCTAACTTTGCATAGTTCCGCCGGGAGGACTTGGAACCTATTCGCATTGATGTTGAGGACTTTGAGATTGCTTCCTTCTTCAAGATCATCAGACGGGAGGGAGGTGAGCTCGTTACCCGACAGATACAATTCAGCCAGTAATGGCCAGCGTTTCAACAGTCCCTGGGGAAGTTCGGTTAAGACATTGTACGAGAGGTTCACAACTCGCAATTCTGGTATTAGTGAGAGTTCGCGGAAAATGTCGTCTTCCAAACGATTGTCCGCCAAATAGAGATTTCTGAGTGAGCCACCGAATGTGGTCGCCACATGCTGGGAGAAGTTCGAGTCCTTTCGAGTGGATGGGCTGCCATCCGTGAAGGATCTAGAGGCCGCCGAAACCTTTCTTCCCCCTTGACCTAAAGAGGATGCCACTGACAATTTTCGATAGTTCCCACCATTTGGGGAGCTACCGGTGCTTAAGACGCCGCCAGATGCTTGGCTTGGGCGGCGGGTATCCGGGTCCTCAGCAATACCCATCTCCTCATAACAGGGTGTCGTTGACCCACCCGGAGTCGCTGCAGGGGTGCCAGACGATTCTGTGGGAATCTGAGGCGGTTGGCTGCCATGTTTTGGGAAACTATCAAGCACATTGGACGATACATTCAACGTCTCCAGCCTTAGACAGTACCAGATCTCAGGTGGGAGCCGTCGCAAATTACATTCCCTCAGGTTGAGATATTTGAGCTCACTCAAACATCCTATGGTTGCAGGAAGCGCAGCGAGCGGATTCTTGATCATGCTAAAATGTTCAAGTCTGCGAAGTTTACCAAGATGGTGCGACATGGACACAAAATGATTCTTATCAAGCACGAGTTTCGTCAAGTTAGGCAGATTCTCGAACAGGGAATCCCGGAATTGAACTAGCTTGGCGGAGGCAATATTCAGGGATGTAAGTGTAGGAATAGGAGCATCGATGTCAAACTGGGTCATTGGGCAATGATCAAGGAGCAGAGTTCGCAGCTTTGGGAATGATCCCTTGAACTTAGAAACTGCGTTGTGTCCGATTAACAGCTGCTCCAGCCGCGGGAGAAGAGATAAATTGTCGATGTTGGTGATTTCATTGAACCTTGCATCGATTTCTTTCAGGTTCACCAGGTCTTTGATTGACTCATCGAAATGCCCCCTCAAAGCATTATTGGTCATCCAGATTCGTTCGAGAGTGACCAGTCTCCCAATATTCGGAACTTCAGTAATGTTGTTAAAGCTGATATCGAGATCCACCAGACTCTTTAGATCGCAGAGAAATTCTGGGAATTCCTGGAAATTGTTTGAGGAAATATTCAAACTCCTCAGATACTGGAAATTCCCAAAGTAGCTCGGCAGCTCCGTTAACCTGTTATTGGCCATTTTGATACTGACGAGGCCATGCAACCTATCAAGGTTGGCATGGGTCAGGTGTTCCAAGGAGTTATTTGACACATCCAAATATGTTAGGCGACTTGCAAGGCTGAAGCTGGCAGGCAATCGTATCGCTTCGTTGCCTATGAACTTGATTTCTCGAAGGTTAATGCAACCCTGAATGAAATCTTTAGGGACGTCCAGCGCCAAATTCCTCGACAAATTGAGTGATATAATTTCAGAAGCCTTTTTGTAAAGGGCAATGGGGATCGTGACAAGACTCCGGCCCTGAAGGTCCACATGGCTGAACTTTTGCGTCTTGCTGAATCCGGGTTCGCCCTCAAGACTGCTGTAACCACTGAGCTTCGTCGGAAGAAACGTAAATCGCAGAATGTAGCTGTGATCTTCGCGGCCAATCTCTTCAATTCTATCTTTCTGAGTGTAACCGATTTGTTCGAGCATCCGCTTCTGCATAAGGATCGGCTGTTCGTTAGGCTCAAGCTGCCTAGAGAGATCGTTCTTCCGCATAACTATCTCATAATTATTCAAATGGTCGGTAAGGAATGATTTTCGACCGAGGGAAAGGAGGATGTCGGCAACTGTGGCGTATAGCCCAGTCGAGAGAGTAGCAAATGTGGAATCAATGCGAAACACTCGGATGAAGTAAGCTGCCCCGTCTGGTTCGGTTGTCGCTTGGCCACTATCATAAACCTTGCCTGGGAGCTGAGCGGTATTCTCATTATTTTGCTTTTTCACATGCCAACTCTCTGGGGCATCCCAATGTCCAGCAGATAGTTCATCCGTCAATCTCCTTTCGTCATGGTGTGTTGTTGCCCCGTCGAGAATCCTAGTCTTGTCGCTAGGAGACGGTACTTGGACGATACCTTCCATATGCGAGAGGTCTGTATCCAGGGCCCAGACACCAGTCTCATCAGAGGGTTTGATAGCTTTCCCAGAGGGCGTTTCATTGCCCGCCCCACGACGGCCACGGAGTTTGGCAGGGCCGATTGCTAGGCCCTTGCCATCCCTTCTTCGGTCACTATCTACGGACTCCGCGTACTTGGAAGCCGTACTTCCCTCCAAGCTGCCCTGTCTCCCTCGTCTGCCAGGGGAAGCTTCGCGTCTGGTAAATTTAGATGGCCCTCTGGAAGTTTCCTGAACACCTTTAGCACCTGGGAAATGCTTCAAGTTAGGGCGGCGAATTTTGCCGAAAAAAGAACGCTTGTTAGAGGGTCCACCAGGCGAACTTTGGCCGTGCTCCCGAGAATAAGCACTCTGAACGCTCGGCGTGGGGCTAGTAGAGCGTCCGGCAAGATTGATAGAGGAACTTGTTGTCATTCGGCTATTTAGACCACCTTCTCTGAAGGGGGGGCGAAGTCCGACGGAAATATCGTCTCGACCTGTTGCTGGGCGTGTTGGATATCCAGCCAAATCACCAGCTGCAGTAGGTTTCTCTTCCTTACTTCGTGAATGGCGGTGACCACCGAAGTGTCTTCGAGAGGGGTCTCTCCGTATACCGGTCGCATCTTTCACCGCGAATCGATTTCCGTCAACCCCCGTAGGAGCTTCACGGACAGGGGCTTCTCCAAAGTGTGGAATATCCTGAACCATATTAGACAATTTCCCGTTGAAAATAGTGAGTCCTTACATTAAAGCTTTGGTACACCCATGGGGTTATTTCGCTGGAGGGGAGTGGAGTTCGCGGCCTAGCAAATTGCTGGGCTGTCTCGTCCTGGGATCCTTCCGAGGTGTGTCTAGAGCCGTCGGAATTAGCTCTCTCGCGAGCTTTAAAGTGATCAATAGAGGAAGGCTTCGAAATCGGATCTTGCGCATGAGCGTCAATATCCTGCTTCGAATCACCACTCATATATTCATCGCCAAAAAATCCTTGCAATTTTTTGCGAAATAAACCACCTGTGCTCGACCTCGACCCTTGACTGCTAACAGTCACAGCACTAGCAACAGACGGCCGTCGGTTATCTCCGTTATAATCTATATCCACAGGCTCGCTGGCATAGGTGCGCCCAGTTCCTGGGCGAAATGAACCGGTAGCCGGTGATTCATGTTCGGAATATTCGTGGAAAAAGGTACTGGGAGCGTCTGCTGGAGTCATTTTAGGGGAGTATGATATGGAGGAATTCGAATTTTGGTGGAAATAATCTATCTCATCGGGATTTTGACGACTTCGCGATTTGGAATTGGAGGTGGGCGGGGGGCCTGGATCATCGGAGCCCAGGGCAGCCAAGGCTTTCCTATGGCTGCCAAAGCCCACCGAGCCCTTGCGTTGGTCTGTAGGCGATACATCCGGAGAGTCCCAGGAGAACATAGAGGTGTACAAGTCGTTGGGAGCTCCGAGCGAGGGAGGTCGGTGGCGTTGGGAACCAGATCTAGAGTTAAGTTCACCATTAGTCAGTCGATTTTGCTTCGATTATATTCCTTCCACGCCGATATAGAAGTGTTCGGAGCTAGTATGAGAAGGAGCAAAAAATCATCCAGGTAGAGAAGCAACACAGTCTGTAACATTGGGAGGCGATAATCGATACTAATAAAGAGGTCGAGTCTCATGCAGCATGTCTACCTCCAACAATGAGGGAAACAGAGAGTATTTTCCGGGGGATGGAAATGTCCAAATGTCCAAATATAAAAGGAAAGTTTTTTATGCTTACCTATCAAGTTTCTCGGATCTGGAAAATGGGGAGATACTTCGACCACCTACTATAGGCTGATCTCGGTATTGATGATTGCGACCTTCCTTAACAGTCTCCTGAGACAACCAGCTATTATTCCCCGAGCTTTCGGAGCTATGCCTGCCTTCCGACTGCTCGCCACCGTGAGATGCCATTGTTATGAGAGCTGATGTTCGGCGGGCCGGGACGTAAAAGGAGATGGGATGGTGTTGAAACAGTGACGAAATTTAGAAAGCCCAAAAGTCCACCACTGTCCCCACCATATATGATCACTCTTTATAAATTCTTAATATATATGCGGTGGATAGGAAGGTATCAGAGGGGCGGCAAATCGTTAGGGAATCAACAGTAGTGGATTAGGATGCAAAGCGACAGGCAGTCAAACACGTCGAATATAGACCCTGTTTAGGGGGTTATGCACAGATGCTATGTCAAGAAAAAGGAGCGCCAGGTCTGATATACAAATCGATACGTATACTCTCGGCAGTATATATCACTGTGCTGGTCGTTGGTCGTGGGTCAAGTTTAGCGTCGGGCGCGACGGTGTGAGGGCGTGCTTCATGTTCTGGAGTGGGAGCGGCTGTGGTCAGGAAACGCCATCGCACATCTCGGGGTAAATCCCCATGAGCGCATGACATAAAAGTAAATAGAATATAGAGATTAGGATATGCCCGACACGGATGGAAATGAGGTGTCGGTGGCGTGGGCGTCGGAGGAAGAGGAGGAGGTTGAACATGCACAATTACAAGAATTGAGCAGAGTTGGACGGTCCGGCGTTGAGGCTCTGACCACTAGCACCCACTAAACCCAATGGAGCAGCTGTCGAGCTTGGGAGGGGTGACGGAAGCTAGTATTTTTCGTTACCAGAAGCTCTCCGTATTCTTGTCTTTTGAGAGCTCAAGATTCATTCAAATCTCCGTAAAAAAGTTATCAAACTTTGATTAAATCATCACTGACGCATGTTAAAGCTAATATTTTTTATATTAATCATTTTCATTAGCTCATCAGTCATCCTACGTCCAAAGGTAAGTGCAATCAGCTGTACCGAATTTTGTATTGCAGTGACAGGCTGAAATGACATAACTCAAACCCCCTCCTTTGCCTTTCAGTCGCTTGGGGCGTTTCCGGGGAATGGTCCGTGGGAGGGTCTGTGCCTTCTTGAGTCTTCAAGACTCTTGACAGACTGCCAAATTGCCAATGCATGTTAGCTGTACTCTTAATACTTACTGACGGGCATAAATACTGTATCTTATTCAATGCTATTAATCATATGTTTATCTCCAAACCCTCATATCGCGGTGTTGAACCTCGCGGTCCCTGCCCATTCAGTCATCTGACCTGAACCTATATCACACAGTACCCACAGCCTCCCGAGATAGTGCTGTAAATCATTAGATCGCCCTGGTTTATTTACTCGAAGTAGGTAGTTAGTGACTTTGTGGAGCAGCTATCAATTCCAATAATGACTCAAATGCGACTCGATTCAGCTGACTGCGGAATAGGGTAACTAATTCTCCCCGATCTCCTTTTCCCTTCTTCTCTAGTGTTTCTCGGTTCTATCAAATAAAAGGCTTAGGAAAATCCGCTACAAATATATACTCATTCATGCCTTTCTCTGTAGATAAACAAATGGAAGAACCATTCCGTAGATCTTGCCCTCAAACTCTAGAAAATAGGTATGCATTATGTGACCACTTTGTTTTTGCTACCATGAGTCATTGATGATAGAGATTACCTTGTGTTGCTTGTATACTTAAATCGTTCGTTGAAGCGAATGGGAGGCTTGTGGTTATAGTACTACCTAATTACTTGTAGATGGCCTTTCTGGGTCCGCACTATATATTGACGCGCAATCAGCAAAATAACGTCACCAGTCTCTGGTCAACACTCTAGTATGTTGTCGAGTTGGGTGGGTCATTTCGCTATTACGAACCATAATCTCGTTCTTATAATTGAAAGACAAAGGTGTCTAGATATGTTATTTCTGAAACACAACTGATGTATAGAGTAAATAACATGGCATATTTTCAACACTCTGCATAAGTCTTCTGGCTGGGTACAGTGTTTATCTATTCAAATCAGTCCAGCGACCAAAGAAATATTCTGATGACGTTTTCTTAAGTTTGAGCTGGTTGTCATCATTTTAAGAAATAATGGGCCATCAAATCCCGTGATGTTCTAGTATCGAAGGAAAATTATTTCAATTGAGCTAAATACAATTGTCTTGCTACTACGAACAATAAGGTCTAAGTATCTATGCTCATGGCACTCGACAGGATATTAAGCCCTGGTCATTTTTGCAGAAAATAAGTGCTGTTTTTAGTGGAAGGCAAGCGCCGAGCGTTGAGGCCTTCCAAAGAAAATGAGGAGGCTGGGGTAGGCGAGTGTGAACAGTCTTTCATTTGAAGGTTAAAACCCACGTATGATGACATTTTGTACTACCATCCCACATGGCATGGGCAGTAAATATTAGGTCTTCAATAATAACTATGACTTTTGGCCAATTGTTTCAATTGGAAGATTGCTTGAGGAAGTATCTCGGTCTCTTTGCCTTCAGCAAGGAGGACCAAAGTTTATCTATTTTGGTCATACCTGTCGCTTTTCTGGGAGCTTTCTTCAGCCTGTTGTGGAATTATTTTTTTTAAAAAAAAATAAAAAAGAAAAAAAAAGCTTTTAATCAAATCCTTGGTGCCAGAGATTTGCAAGATCAAGAGAAAGGTCAACCGCAACTTGATCATGGAATGAATTCCCAAGGTCCAGGTTTCAGTTAGGTTACCACGGTGGGACTTGAGCGGTCAATAACACAATACTAATAATACCAGCCACACAAGCATCAGAACAAAGTCGCTCCACTGCCACAGCTCCATACTGTGGCCAATAAAGGCGCATAATCGGAGGATCAGCCCCATCCTGCCAAACTCTGGAAGCTCCACTGGGTGGTCGTCCATTAAGCTGCCCGATCGGGCAAAATGATGCTTACAGCGGAGATGGGATTAATGATGCCAAAAGCGAGGAGGCTGGACGACTCCAACCCAATGCTCAGAGTTGCCCACGTAACCAGCTTTTTGGTGTTCTCGATTTTTTTTTAAATAGGATTCGATCTTTCCATCTCAAAATGGTGGGCGGCCATCCGTACTACGTACTTTCCCCTTCCAAAAGTTCAAGTTGCACTTTCCTCTGTTGGCTTGAGGTAGGCAGTCGCCTCAGCTGGGGGCCTTTTTATCGACCTCTCCTCACCAAGACTCCCAGAACACTTGATTCTAGTCGGTGCCTTCACTCTTTTACATATTTTTTTGCTAGCTGTGGGCATTATTTGTCCTTTCTTACACCGAACTCAGCGATCGCTTTGTAGTGCTCGTATTTGCTTTTCTGGTTCAATCTTCTCCTGCTCATAATGCAACTTCGGCTAGCGAGCAAGGCCATCGGCCTGCTCTACTTTTTGAGCTTGACTGCAGCACAGACATACACTGATTGCAATCCACTGCAGCAGAGTAAGTGTCTCCCTACCTTTATAGCATATTGAGTTACTTATATTTTTCAGCTTGTCCCGCAGATAAGGCTCTCGGAGGCTCACAGACATACGATTTCACCCAAGGTGCCTCTTCTGACTTCACGGCAGTTGGTTCACCGACTTATGGAAGCGACGGCATTGGCTTTACCGTGGCTAAGCAGGGGGATTCTCCGCTAATCCAGTCGAACTGGTACATTATGTTTGGGCATGTCGAATTCGTTATCAAGGCTGCTCCTGGGGTTGGAATTGTTAGCAGTGCAGTGCTCCAGTCAGATGATCTTGACGAGATTGATTGGGAATGGCTTGGAGGAAACAACCAATTGGTGCAATCAAACTACTTCGGAAAGGGGAATACGGACTCATTTAACCGTGGAGCTACCCATGACAACCCTGGGAACCACGACGGCTTTCACACATACTCCATCGAATGGACCAGCAGCCAAGTTGTTTGGCAAATAGATGGTAAAACTGTGCGGGTATTGACACCTCAGACGGCGGCGGACAACCAATACCCACAAACTCCCATGATGGTCAAAGTTGGAGTTTGGGCTGGAGGAGACCCAAACAATGCCCAAGGCACTATCCGTAAGTACTTTCTCAAAAGCGCTTAGCATTTTTACACCCCCTGATCCTAATATCATACGTTCCTAGAATGGGCTGGTGGCCCCACCGACTATAGTGCTGGCCCCTACACGATGTATCTGAAGTCTCTCAAAGCCATCGACTATTCGACCGGCTCTTCCTATACTTACAGTGACACGAGTGGATCATGGCAGTCAATTCGTTCGGAGGGTGGTACAATCAATGGCAATATTGGTGCCGAAGCGTTATCCTCAGTCGAGTCAGCTCCTACCATTACTGCAACGGTTGATAGCGGTCCTATTCCCTTTGGTGGGACGCACCGCGAAACCTCAAGCTTTGTCACGCCTGATGTCTATCCTTGGGTTCCTCGACCCACCACCGTTGATTCACAGTCACCTTCAACATCCCTTCCCGGTGGATGGACCTTTGCGGGTTCAGGAAAGCCTCAACCGCCCGGTAGAACTTCCATGAGTGAGCATTGCCTGAATTCCCGTTTCGTGAGATCATCGAACTTGCCGCTAAAATGCGTATTTCCATCCCAGTCTACGTCCCAGTCTACATCTGTGTCATTGCATTCTCCTTCGGCTTTGTCCTCCCTTTCCGGCCTTGATCCGACCGCAGGGACCCATTCAGCGATGCATTTTAATACGAAATCAACTGGTCAGTCAATGATCACCGCTCCGAAAAGGGGCTATTCCTCAGACACGACCCAGTCCCCCCCTGCTAGAGCATTGCATGCCACGCCTAGCATTGATGGAGCAAATAGTATATTTGGTATTCCATTTACTCTGGGTGCATTTTGCTCGTTCCTCGGGAGCTCCCTGGTGCTTTTCTGAACGGGTCAATTCGTGAGAGACCTTTCGAAACAACCAAAACGAACCGCACGACGACCCGTCCGCTGCAGCTGCCTTATGAGATATGAGACGACAGTTAACGATGGCATGAACTTTTCACGGCCTTGATTGACAAAATAGATAGAAGCCGGTTTTTCTTTTTTTTCTAGGATTCCCATTCTTTCTGGCCTGTGCTCGGCGTCACCCTATTGCATTGCTACACGCCTCGATTCTTTGTATATTATTTTTCCATTCTTGTTGAAACTTATTACTAAACCCTACCTAATTAGAGTCTGTCATCTGGGGGTGCTGGTACCTTTTGTGTCCGTGGCCCCTACCTTGCCTACAGCAGCTGGGAGTTGAGACGGGAAAGGGATCGGCCCTCATATTCTTAAATTTGCCAGAAACAATCAATATCAAATGATCATCATTAGTAACTGACTACTTGAAATACAATGTAAGCACAAGACCCGAGTATTCTATTCTACGTGGCTGTTAGAGATTCGGAGTCTTGGTTTTCGTACGCACATGGTTTAGACATGCCCAAGTATCTAAGCCAGACATCGAAATGGCAACGCAGGAAAGGATAGGATTTTGATTTATGACAATAGTGCTAGAGCCTAATCCAAGGCTGAATTCAGCTCCAGTCGAGATTTGCATCTAGCCTCTCATTGATAAAGATTGTTAAGGGAGCTAGTATATTTTTCTGTGTGAGTAGTGAGGAGGCAGGACTTATCACGAGCAAAACCAACGAGATAATAAAGATGAAATATTTACAAACTGAGTTGCCACTTGCTGTATGAAAGAAACAATTCCTTGAAATCTACATGTCAAAATATTTGGATCTTGACTCATGCACGATGAAGTTGTAATACATGCATACAGATCTTGTGAACTATAAACGTGGGCAGGAAATGCGTTATCTAAATAATAATGTGTAAAACCTTTGCCCTATAAAATGTCGCACCATAGTTAATGTCATTCTTGATGGTGTTGATACCCTGTAGCTTTCAAGAATATGCCATTATCGTCAGCATTCTCTATCCACCATATAGCTATTCTATACAGCAGCAGTATTAAACCGAGTCCAAAAGTGTCAAAGATACAACCAATTCTTAGACGCAGCTCTCTGAAATCGCTTTTTTTCGAGTTACTGGTTGGACCAGACGACGAAGCCCGAGATGAGGAGTGTTCACGGGGCAGTCTGCTCCCATGTAAATAAACATATCGTAAAGCCAACCGCCAAACGTACATCCAAGGAAAGGCGCAACTATGGGTACCTAAGAAAGAGAGAAGTGGACGTCAGGCAATGGGGTTACTTTGATGACAATGTCGGACGGGGTAGCATACCCAGAAGTAATAACCACCCGCAGTCCATACCTCAGGGCCGTATCCAATCATATACGACACCAAGCGAGGTCCAAAATCTCGAGCTAGGTTAATGGCATACCCGGTCTCCCATCCAAAACAGGCCCCGATACCAAAAACCACGAAGAACAAGGCAAGAGGCGTCAGTGGACCGGCCCCCATATTGCCCTCATCGTTAAGCGCGAAAATCATGAACATTAATATCGAGCTGGCTAGGAACTCCGAGAAGAATTCGCCTGTTCGAGTCATGAATTCGGCTGGGTATGTGCAGAAGATTCCTCCCGTTGCGGTGTCTGAGAATCCCGGGACCGTTCTGATATCCGGGCCGCCCTCGTACGCGCTGACTGCGGACTTATAGTTCCCGTAGACGATTGCGGCCGCACACATGGCTCCCAGAAGTTGTGAAGCCGCGTAGACGGGCCACTTGCGCCAGGGGAACTTGCGGAGTACACAGTTTGCGAAGGTTACGGCTGGATTTAGGTGCGATCCCGATGATCCACTCACGTATATTCCAAGCATTACGCCGAGTCTGGGTGTACCATGAGCAAAACGACAACGATAGAGGGGGAGACATGGATATAGACTTACGCCCATCCCCAGGAGATAGATTGATAATCCCCTTTTTCGTGATGGCTTAGAGTTACTTGGGCGACGGCTCCATTCCCAAAAAGGACCAGAATCATCGTGCCAAAGAATTCAGAGAAGGCATCGCGGCAGTATGCTCTCACTTTGCTCCACCACAGCAGAATTGGTTCATCCTCGGCTGAATCAGAGCCGAAGCTGGTGCCCAGGACGTTGACCGTGGACTTGGTGTCCGTTTGTAGAGGGTCTTGCATATTTTGTAGGATATCGATCCCTTCCGCCACGGGGCTAGAGGATGTCATTCTGGGTTAAATGGTTTCCTGAATACACAGATAAGGGTTATGGCAGATCTTAAAAAACTGAATGGAAGCTTAGACCATGAAATAAAAAGTTAGTGCCAGTGAAACTCGTTTGCGGAGTGCAACATATTATAGAGCCATGTTCGATCCCTCGCATGGTGTTACATCAACATAACTGGCGCTTTATTTTTGCTTCATAAAGGCATTCAGAAACGGCAAAGAGAGGCGAGATAAAAATAACCGGAGATGGGGTCAGGTTGGGTGTAAAATGGCGGAGGTGCAGATGGAAATGTGGACGGTCAGAGATTCTTTCATCAACTCTGCGGCGTCGTGTCGAGTCACTGTTTTGTCCTTCAGTGTTCATCCTTGTTGCTTCCCAACGACCCTACCTCTCCTCTTTCACTAGTTCTTCTCCATCTCTCTTCCACTTCACGGTTCGCATCGCTTTTTTCTCAACGAGGAAGAAGTATCCTCGTTTCCCCTCATCAGAGAATTCTCAGCATAGCGTTCTGGTCCAAGCCACAACTGCAGGATGAGTTTGCGGTGGCATTCACGTCCCACATGAAAGCCAACAAATTCGAAGCCACAGTCACAGAGTCTCGCTAGTCCTGGCGAAGCCAGAACAGATGCTCAGGTCATACCTGCACTCCCCTCCGTCGAATGGCAGGATAGAATTGTCAGCCGAGAAGCTCTTGTGTTACCACCGGATACCGACGCAGCAAGGGTGAGATATTTTTACTACCAATCTGCAAATTTGCGGTTGATACTTCATCCTGGACGTGGTGATGACTGACTATTCATTGAAACATGGCACATTCCCGCATGTGCAAGAGAGAGCGATGCTTGTTTCCGCTTTCTCAAGCTTCTAGGTATACCTTCTACCGTGTAACAGCCCAGCTTGGTGACATCAATCGCCATGCCTGCGTTACTCCAGCAGTCTGATTTGCGACGTCTTCAAATGAGTGCGTGGGGAAGGGGTAGCCTTGCCTAGCGTTGCACCGAATCGTGTCCTCGGTTTCCCTTAGTCATGCTCCTGGAACATGCTCGATTGATATGCGGAGGTTGATAACCACGAGGGATGGTGATTTCTTGAGCAACTCTAACAATCTCAGCGCTTCGTCTGGCACCCATCATACCGTTCCTGAGGGTATTCGAAGATATTCTAGGTCAGTATCCTGGTCCATGAAGTGAGAGGGAGACAAACGACGCCATCGAGGTTCATTCTCCCTTTTTCGAATCCCTGACTAGTCGTTGCACCAGCGTCGTATCAGCAAAAGCCAACGCAAAGAAGTATGCGCCCACCAGCCACTGAAAGTGCAGGCTCTCGATAGCTTCGGTAGCAGACACATGACTATTGCTGCATTATACCAGAAGTGGAACTTGGAGAAGATACACTAAAATTAGTCCATACATGGATGAACACCACAACGCATCTGTACATGGTCGGGGAAACTTTCAGCAAGCTTTCTTCTGATACCTGCCTTAACTCCTACGAACCTATGAGACTCCCCGGCTTTTTTCCCGAACATTTGTCTGTTTCCCACACTAGGCAATTTCTTAGTTTGAGGTGGCTTTCCCCTTTTGAGGTGCTAATTAATGCATATCCCTCTGTCGCAGCCATCCAGCCGCCCCTCCTGGTTGGGGGAAATTTCCCTGCGGGCGATTAACCATGAGACGGAAAAATTGTTGCACAACTTGTTATATCTGACAGCTGGTGGAAATTATTTAAGTGGTACAGGAGGCCATCGTTTTATCAACTCTGATTTCTCTTCATAATCTTGACGGTCTTTCCACCCCTACCCATACCCATTTATTAGCCCGTTCTGGCCCCTCCTCCACAACGGTCGGCCTTCCCCGCTGACTTACGGGCCCGGGGATCATGGACCCATCAGAGACCGTTGTGGGCTCCATAGACCAGGGCACCACAAGTACCAGATTTTTGATTTTCAATCGTGACGGAGAACCTGTTGCATCGCACCAGGTTGAGTTTAAGCAAATATACCCAAATCCGGGGTAACCAACCTCTTGCAATGCCTAGCTCCTTACTTTATCTTTTCTGGGTCAGCAGGCTAACGCGCAGTTTAGATGGCACGAACACGACCCGCTTGAGCTCGTCTCTTCTGTAGAAACCTGTGTTGAGGAAGCAGTGAAGCAGTTCGAAGCCAAAGGGTACAAGCGCGACAGCGTCAAGGCCGTCGGAATTACGAACCAACGAGAAACGACGGTTGTTTGGGACTATGAGACCGGGGAGCCACTATATAATGCTATTGTCTGGACAGATACACGGTCGCAAGCCATTGTTGATAGGTTGAAGAAGGCGCCTGAGGCGTCGCAACTACAACAAATTTGCGGTCTTCCACTCTCAACTTATTCCTCTTCTTCTAAACTGCTCTGGATGCTCGAGAACGTCCCAAATGTCAAAAATGCTTACGAGAAGGGCACCCTAGCATTTGGTACAGTGGATACATGGCTGGTCTATCAGCTGAACGGTGGAAGCCAGGCGAATGTCTTCGTGTCGGATTCGACCAATGCATCGAGAACCATGTTTATGAATCTCGAGACGCTCCAATACGACAGCTTCCTTCTTGACTTCTTTGGTATTAAAGGCAGAGTACATCTGCCCAAGATTGTACCATCTTCTGACGCCACGGCTTACGGAGCATTCTGCAGGGGATCCCTGCCAGGCGTCCCTATCATGGGTTGTCTCGGAGATCAGTCGTCGGCTCTTGTCGGGCAGAAAGGTTTTTCCCCCGGAATGGCGAAGAATACTTATGGTACTGGATGCTTTCTTTTGTACAACGTCGGAGATAAACCAGTTATCTCCAAACACGGCCTCTTAGCAACCATTGCGTACCACTTTGAAGGACGTCCGGTCTACGCCCTGGAAGGAAGCATTGCGGTGGGCGGATCTGGCATCAAATACCTTCAAAACAACCTAGAGTTTTTCAAAGAATCAAAAGAAGTTAGCGACCTGGCTCTCACCGTCGATGACAATGGTGGATGTGTCTTTGTCACTGCGTTCAGCGGTCTCTACGCGCCATACTGGATCGACGATGCAAAAGGCACGATATGTAAATAACCCTCTCTTCCCTCACCACCACATACTCCCAGTACATAGGATTTCTAACCCGAATGCATAGTCGGAATCACACAATACACCCAGAAGGGCCACATCGCACGAGCCACATTAGAAGCGACCTGTTTTCAAACCAAAGCGATCCTCGACGCCATGGAAAAAGACAGCGGACATGCATTATCCGAGTTAGCCGTCGACGGCGGAATGAGCAACTCTGACCTAGCCATGCAGGTGCCTTTCTTCCCCCAATAACTCCCTTTTCTAATCTTCGCTGTCTCAAACATAAGCTTATCATATCCTGTGGGTTAGATCCAAGCCGACCTCATTTCAATCCCCGTCTACCGACCCAAAATGCGCGAAACCACCGCTCTAGGCGCCGCCATTGCCGCCGGCCTAGCCGTCGGACTCTGGCGCAACTTCGCCGAGCTCCGCGATATCAATCGTTCCGGTGGGACCGTCTTCCGACCACAGGTAAGCCAGGAACAAAGCCTGAAGTCATTTTCCCTGTGGGAGAAAGCAGTCGCTATGTCTCGCGGCTGGGTCGGAGATAAACGTGGGCCAGAGTATCGTGATGAAAAGAAGGATGTAACGGGCCTTGAGACTACGACTAGCAATTCGAGCCAGGGTAACGGGACGACCGGTGGGCTTACTAGTAGGAGTATTGTTAGTACTCTGACCGTCGTACCTGGTGTGAAACGAGATAGGGAGAGTATTTCGTCCCAGGTGACGCCGTGGATTAGTATCTCGGGGGATCTGGATGAGGCTGATGAGGAGGATTTGTATTTGGAGTTGAGGAGGGTGGAGATTTTACAGAGGTTGAAGAAGATGGGAAAAGTGAAGGTGAGGTATTTCTAGCTTGGTATACGCCATCCATCCTGAACAGGAATTATGAGAAATGTCATGGTTAGGGTTATAGAGACATACAAGGCTTGTAATTCAAGGCAGTTTCCATTAGACGGACCGTAAACAATAGCTACAGGTAATAATATAATAGACCCGAAATTAAACAAAGAAATGAAATTGAATATATAGTAGTCATGTTCTTCATGATCATCTCACGCCTTATCCTCTCCATCCCTCACAAACACACAATTCAGCTCTTGAGCCGGGATTAGGGTAACCTCAAACTGAAGCTTCGGGTCCTCAACCCGATCCCGGCCCGTCGGCGGCAATGCATGAATCTTCTCAAACGCCTGCAAGATCCTCACAACTGTGTAACCCATCTCAATGGTCGCGAATTGCTGTCCGATACAGATACGCGGACCACCGTTAAACGGGATGAAATGCCACGGCTTCGGTTGCCAGCCAGAGAGCCAGCGCTCGGGGATCCATTTACGAGGATCAAAGTAGTTCGGGGTGCCCGGGGGGTCATAGTTATCTGGGCTCCGTTGCATGACCATGGTCGAGTACATGATGCGGGTGCCGCCTCGAACTCCGATGGGGGAGAGGCCATCGGGCCCGCCGCCGCGAGGGAGGGTGGTGTCACGGAGGGAGAAACGGACATTGAATGGGACGACGGGGTACAGACGCATGGTTTCGTTGAGAACTGCGTTAAGATACTTCATATCCTTGAGGTCGGCGTAGGCGGGTTTCTGGGCGGAGGCGCCGAGGCCGAGACGCGGGGCGATCTCCTCGCGGAGTCTTGCGACGACTTGTGGGTTGCGTGCGAGTTCGAAGAGGCAGAAGGAGAGGGTGCCGGCTGTGGTGTCGCGACCCGCGAGGAGAATTGCAACGAGCTGGTCGCGGAGAACTTTGGGGTCGCGGGTGAAACGGGCGAGGGCTTGGAGGAAGGTATCCTGCTTCGAGAGCTTCTGATCTAGTTCGGCGGGGGTCATGGCAAGGACTTGATTGATGTAGGGTTGGATGAAATCTTCCATGACCTGGAGCTGTTCTTTATATTTCTTTCGGGGGAGGATGAACTTGAAGACACTTATTTTGAGAATATAAACGTTAGTATATAGTTGGAAAAGGGCGGGGGGGGGGGGGGGGGGGGAAAGAAAAAAAAAAACAAAAAAGAAATAAAATTAAAAAGGTTAAATGAACGTAGCGGAAACCCACACCAAATTTGGTTTGGGGGTTTTAAAAGCTTTTGGTACCATTGCCGGGGGGGTTGTCGGTGGCAGCGGAGGGGGTTTAACGGAAAATTAAGGGGGGCCAAACAACGTTTATTTTAAGTAAAAAAAAACCGCCCAAACCCGGGAAA
>JAPDER010000123.1:0-28423 GCA_027569225.1 Aspergillus panamensis | reverse complement strand
AGCAGACGGGTCCAGACAGCTACCCGGCAGGGTTTGATGTCACCAATCGTAGATACCTGTAAGAGCGAAAACAAGGAGGCCAATCCTGTGGGTGATTGTCTTAAAATTGCCTCGTATGTACTTTCAGTAGTAGGGCAGATCACAACTTCTAGCATTGCATTGCATTGCATAAAGGGTCTGGCCAATACTTAACCTCTCAGTTCCCCGGATGCGGGCTATATCTTTACAGGTCGCAGCTCGTTCAGACCCAAAGTTTTGGTCCGTTGACCCAAAGTGGGTCCCGTGACCCGCGGAATTAGCATGATAGTTACTACACTGCATTTCATTACATAAACAACGCGATCGTGTGTGTCCCCACTACGTACTGCAGAATCTCCGCCCTTTTGGGTTTAGTATCTTTATCAAAGCTGCAAGTCTTGTGTAAAGACCTGGAAATATTTTTAGGCCAAGGAGTATGAACCCTGCCATAGTTCGATCATCAATTCAAGATAGACAGGGATCTCTAGCAAGCCCGTCATAGAGAAAATCATCGTCCTGGCCCACCTTTGTCGCAACATCTCCGGGTAATTGACACCATACTGACCGCCCCCGGGCGTGATTGCTGCCATGACGGCCTTCTGCCTTGTGGAGGAGGGGCGGCCTACTCCTCGAACTCAGCCTTGCCGCCGACCGGTACCCGAGGCTGACGATTCATGCCGTCCGGCCAAGCGACAACGGGACTTGGTGGAAGATGAGACCGAGATTGCGCTGCGTGAAGCAGTGGAATCCGTGCAGATCAGGTCCCCCAAACAACGACCCCTGATCTGTTTTGTCTGTTTAGGGAATCCTAACCTTCCGCTCATTAGTCGGCTCACCAAGTATAACACACCCGGATCTCTCACGAGGCATTTTCTCCGATTCCACGTCAACCCTCCCTGGCCGGCTGAAGGGGTTGGGTGTTATGTTTGCGAGGGGGAGCCACTACGACATAAGTTTGATCTTGTGAACCACGCGGAGAGGCGCCACGAAACCGTGGTAGGAGGTACCACTCGGAACAAACTCGCATTGGAATACCAGCGCACCTATTTAGGTTGGGGGTCAGAATCTTTCCTATTTCTTTTCTTTACTTTTCCTTTCCGTCCTTTGCTTACAGAGTATTTAATCAATCACGGTCGCCAAAGACATGGTATTTATTTTGCTTCGCTCCTTTCTTGTGTAGCCGCCTGACTTGATGGAATAAAAGACGCCCGTTTCTCCAGCGTATAATCCACATAATCTCATAGTCCCGTGCTTGATGTCCGGAAACGCATTCAGTCATTGGACATTGATCCACTGAGGCCTGATTGGGACGCAGGGGTCGTACTCAGTCAGCATCGGGTGGATCGAAGTGGCCGACTGGTCGCATGCGATCCATAGTTCAAGGATAGTTAACAGCATCCGTGACGTGGCTTCCGGGCTCTCCTGGTAGATGGTCGACGGGAGATGATGGTACTTGATGATGAGGTCACCAATTAGGCCACAAGTGGTCTGTTGGCGAATATTGGTTGAGAGCCAATCGTTTAAATGGGATGCAACCCAGTCCTCGAACCCTGACAGATTGTATGCCACATAGTTGGAATCGGAGGATCCCAGATTGTTTGGAAGTATAGTGGGGGGATAAGTGACGAGATCTGCATCTAGGTGGATGGAAACGGCGTCCCGGGCCGTGTGTCTGCTCCTAAGGTGTTCAAGAAAGATATCGAGCTCGGGGAGAGAGCAAAGAATATCTCGACCAAATTCCAGGTCCGCTAGCGGTGAGAGATCAACCTGGCAGTCATTTGTCTTCTGGGTTTGGGCCCATGAGTCGTCAATGAGGCCTCTCGCCCGTTGCAGAGCTTGGTGGATAAACGGTAGCCACAGCGGGTCCCCAGAGCAGTCAAGCTTCTTAAGCCTCTGGCATACTTTAGCGATCATCACGTGTAGTCGCTCGCCATCGAGTGTTTGAGACAGACGGTTAATCAAGAAAGCCATAAAGAATACCATAAATCGTTTATAAAGACTATCACTGAGTCTGGTCTGGTTAGATAATCGCTCCAGCGTTAGCTGCAGGACGACGCGTAATAAAAGCCAGAAAGGAGCCCTGCGCCACGGCTGCCTGCAATCAAGCCACATGACCTCTTCGCGCGTGTTCTTTTGGATACGTGACACATTGCAATCATGACCGAGGGAGTACAAGAAGGTCATAAGCATCTCGGTCACCAACTTCGGGTGGATGGTATCGCGATCCTCATCGAGATCTTGGCGAGCCTTTTGAACCTTTGGCTGGGTTCCCGCAGCGGATTGGTAGCTCAATCTTGCTAGCGTTTCTGCAAGAGTATCCTGCAACTCCGTTGTACAGAACCGAGCCAGATCTAACACAATGGCCGAGCGGGGGAATTGGCGTTGAAGACGTCCAACGGTTCCAACGACTGCCTCATTAAGAGGAGCCAACTCAAAAGATTCCACGCGTATGCCGTCAGCATCTTTGCCCATGAGGATCGCGGCATTCTGGCAACGGACAAATATCGGTAGAAAGCCGCCTGGGATATCATTAACACAAGAGAATTCATGGCCGGGTTAGTGCCTCCTACCCTCGGTTCCGAGTTCTTCCAGGGCTGTCCTGATCTCAGGCTCGGATAGAGTCCCATGGGTTCCGCAGAGTTTCCCTAACCGAGAAATCATCTGGAGGGCTACATCGACGATACTCGCATGCTCGTTTGAGACGTGATCCTGGAACTCGTGCAGAGCGTGGGCGACATGGTCAAGCAGGATCTGATCGTGTTGGGGGCTGTAGTCATCCTCCTGCGGTAGCTTCGGAGGGAGAAAGACATGATGGAACAGGTACGAGCTCGCCTCGGGGGAGATCGTGGGAGACGCCATTCTGAAGATTTTAATCAGCAATACAATAAAGAGAAGAGGGGTGGGAAGAGGAAGAGTCCCTTTATTGCTAAGGGTTATGGTATTTCCAAGCAGGCGAGGGGTTATCACTCAGTTTACTCTCAACGGATTGAGTATTAACTAGATTTTAGCCCATCCCAAATTCCAACCACCTCGTCGGCCTGCTTGTTTCCCTCTTCATTCCTGTGGCTTGAGAAACACGCCCAAGGGGTACGCGGCGGGAATTTGGTACGTGGTAAGGGCGCATAGCCGGCGGAGTTACATATCAAAATCGTCTCAGAGGTGATGGCTGGGGGACAGTATCTCCAGTCATATACATACCACCAAAAAGATTCATGCGGCAGGTGTTGTCGCCGACAGCACGTAGCCAAACGGACACGTAGGTACCAGGCCGCCTTCATCATGGCTGGTTGAGGAATACAGCTGTCCGTAGGATAAAACTGAGGCGTAATACTGTTGAGTGAAGGAAGATGATGGATGTTGTTGACCCTCCGAATAACGACCATGCTCGGTTGCAGCGGTTGAACATTCAAAAGTAAGTGAGGAGGAGCGTTGGTCAGAGCCTACTAGAAAGTTGACTGTAAAATTCATGCAGTCAGTGCAACAGGTGGGATTACAGGGGGTGGTGGGACGAAACTTCGTTGTCAAGTTCGTGTGGTGAACGGGTCGTGCAGCTTGTTGATCACTAGGCTCGAACGACTAAAGAGCAGGACATCAACACGTGATCTGGTTTTGACGATGAAATGAAATTTTGGATCGATAGAATACCATACCAATACATTGATTGTAGTATGTATGTAGTTGTACAGGAAATTTAATGAATGTGGCTGTGCGCCAGATTTTACATACCTGATACTTGATGTGTATAATATACCGTATAGGCTGCGAAATACTTTGTTCCCCATATTCGGTATGGAAAAAGACCCAGGTTTTCACCACAAAACCTTCCCCAAAACGAAGCAACAAAACATAATAGTAACTAGTTATGAGGTCATTAACTAGTGTGCAAACCATTTCTCAGCGTATAGAACAATCGATTGTTGGCGTCGACTCCATCATGTGTAGCCAAAGGTTAAAAAAATGCATCTTACCTCTGAGCTCATAGCCATATGGAATACGAATGCCTCTACAAGCCTCCAGTCAAGGTAGACAGTGTGGTATACACTTTCTGGAGTATTTTACTCTACTCTCCACGTACAGGAGTTTGGAAGGGGCACCGAGCAGATTAGAGAATGACAGCCTCCAATAGATATACAAGACCGCCACAAGGTCGACCACCAAGAAGGGTTAAGTCTCTATTCCGGGAGCACCACCAGAACAGGAAGATATGGTCCACATTGCTTACCCGCATAGTCAAACATAAGCAGGCCTAGTGTGCTATATCACTTCAGTCGCCCTAAGGACAATGCTGTAGACACCCATTTCCTTCAAGTCACCTGCCAATTTCATAATATACGGCTATGGTGCGACATAAATGAAGCTTGGGCTTTGGCGCTGCTGCCGGAGAAATCTACTCAGAGGTGACTAGTCAGAGTCACGACTAATCCCATTTCAGAGCATGAGCGAAACAATGAAAGAAAATACTCTTATAGTATTTAAAAGAAAGCTAGCGCTTGTGTACAAGAGAAAACTCACCTCTATAAGTGACAAGTTGTCTTTGTGAGATGTTCTTGATATGTTCACCGGATAGTTGAAACACTCAGGTATCAAATAACTGGCGAATTCCTCCTTGTCTGATACATGCCTTCAAAGTCTTTCGTATAATGTATCTATACTATACGCTATCTACGGGAGAACACTATTCTTCAGGCTACATTGCTTTTGATAAATATTGTTCGTTGACGGCCTAAACTCTCACTACACGACTTGATATCAGAGTATATGGACTTAGATTTAAGCAGTTTTCATACAAATGCTTTACTTTTTGATTTTGTAGTTATCAAGAATCCACTTCAAGAATCTCATCACACCTGTTTTGTTCACCACGACTAGAAATTTCAGTTTATCCTCTCCGAAGAAGTCACAATGCCTATTTGACGGCGGTAGTTAGTTATATAGCCAAATTCTCGAAACAGAATTTCCAGCATACTTGGTCCACTTTCTCTAAATGCCCTCGCTATTATTTTTCGTCGTGGTGGAGTACTGTCTCCGGGAAAACTATTGTTTTCCTAGCTTTTTGCCAAGATTTTTGTAATGCTCAAGGCCAGGGGCCGCTCTCTTGGATGCTTTCGGGGACAATACAACCATATTCAAGAATTCCAGGTCAACTTATGATATCCCCAGAGAGCTAGGCTGAGAGAGAAAGTAGGGAAGGGGTGGGGGAATAAAAACGGACGAACACAGGATAGAGGTATCTCGAAGGCATTTAAACAGTCGGGGGAAGGGAATTATACATCCCTGGGGAGTGGATACTCGCTCCAGGGGAAGAAAGTTGGAATCAGGAGGCATTGTGTAGGTTGTCTTTGTTGAGGAACGACGGTTAAGCACGGATAAACCGTTCCAAACTTGGGTGGAAGGACTAAGAAGACCTAGGAGGCATGATTGCGCCAAAGGTGCGAAGGAGGTGCGCTCCCGGAGTACTCAGGCACGACCTGGGAGTACTCAGGATGTTGTCCAGAGCGCCCAGGAAGATATGGCGAGCAAAATCACATGACGTTGCGAACCTACGCCGACTTTAGTTTTCTGGGAGCTTAAAACGGCCACACCCTTAGCGGTTTTTGGCGATCATTTTACCGTCAACCAACGCCCGTGTATGGTGACTCCATGTATCTCAAGAGTCAAGACCTTACTTTCTCAGGAAAGTCACTTATTTTCTACATATAACCTCCGCCAGGGTACATTTTGGAATATTAAACGTCTTATAACCGTCCTCAAATCTATGTAACCTAACTACTCGCGAACGGATCCCCCTTAGTTTAGCCTTTTGGATAGCGTTGGATGCAACGGCAAAGGGCCACCATTGATTATAATCATGTGAGTAATCTTGGGCGATGGTCAAAACTTTTGGTACGCGCTATTCTGATTCGAAGATTTCTCAGAAAAAGAAATCCAGACCCCTACTAAATGACACTGCGCCCCTGAAGCGAAGGGGAAGAGACGGGGAAAGCAATAATAAAATGTCGGTTTGTATGCCCAAGACTTCGAGCCTAAGACACGTTGAAGCGAAGCCTAATTTGGACTTGTACCCCAGTTGGTGGAAGTAGTGGCCGTCGTCAGCCGGAGATCTCGATGGAAATTCTAATCTGAGCTCCACTTATCGAAGTGGGGTGAAGTTGGATCTGACTCTGCTATCAAGAGTAAACAATCCACCTTCATCTTTCAGAAAGCTCAAACCTGAAAACACGCCAACAAGGTAGGTGGACACGCTGAATAAGCATGCGAAATTTTTTTATAAATATGGAACTAGGGAACACATATACTTGAATCACTCCCAACTCAAACCCGCCTGCCACCCCCCTCCAAGTTTACATATTTGAGCACAAAACCAAACCGTTGTTTCCATCACCTCACTTGCTATGGGTTACATTATAAGAAATTTTATACCAACAGTGACTGTAGACACAACGGAAAACCAGGAGCAATAGGTGCGGCTGCCGCCGTGATCAAGAAAAAGTCTGGAAGAATATTTGGTTGGAGTAGATCACTACCGCGGTCTCCCGCACCCACAAGCCAGCGGGCGGCAATCACTGGTATCACTCTTGCACTCGAGCACCCTTCAACTCTCAAACATAGATTGAAGTTTGTCAACTGCGTCTTGTGGAGAGCCGCATGATGTGATTGTATGCTGTAGTTCTTGAATATCGGCCGAGGTTCCTCTTTGTAGTATATTGACAACTTTCAAAAGAGTCCTATGGAGGTATTTACGTCGCCGGTCTTTCATCGGATAAAAATGACATTCGGATGATGATGCCACACACTGAGTGCATGGAGGAGAACCCGAGCACTTCATATACTTAGCCAAAACATTCCTGATGCGTTGACTTCGTAGGCCTGCAACATACCTTGGTTCGTTTCTTCTTGCAGGATGAACAGGCTGTGGATACGTGTTTCTTTTCCTTCTTTTGGATTACCGATTGCGTGTGGGTATCGTGCCTCGTGGTTGCTGGAAGGAGTTTCCGTGAAGTAGGCTTCGTCGATATTCCGTCCATCATGGAAAAACCCAGAGGTATCTAAAAACCTTGCTTCTTTAGCTTCTCATCCATAGGATCATAGGCTCTTAAATGATACATCTACGCTTATAACTAAAAATTGTCTTAGTGGGGGTTAATTAGACCTTAGCAAACATCACAGCGAGCCCTGCACACTGCCGTTCATGAACAAAGAAGATATCAGATAATTCCAAATGTGGCGTTTAACCCACCCATGAGTACAAAGAAAAAAAAAGCAAGTATTTTCTGACAATTTCTTACAAGGAGGGTTAAGGCCCAATAATTTCTCTTCTTCGCTCGCGTTGACTCCGGACATCTTATTTACTTAATATGCTATTAAACCATAAAACACGCCGCGATGCTTAAAGTAGTTAAGTGGTAGGTAATACATGCGTAGATTCTGGTTTTCCAGTGTCATGGAAGGTATTCTCAGTTATGATGCCAGATTGTGCCTCTAGATACCCGTTAGCTGTATTTATGGTACCGCTAGTACAACACAGTCCTCCTATGTAGCTAGCAGACGACCGCAGGGGATCTTCGTCCCCGTCCCGGTGGGTGCCGCACGATTGACTGATCGGCTCCGTTGCAGGCACGTAAAGCGCAATGAGCCACATTGGCGTGGCGGGCAGGCTGCACGAAAGGTCAATATCGATTTGCTTTATTTTTCTGTTCACTTACCTGGCAATCGCGCAGCCAATAGTCTGAACCCTCCATCCGTAGGTATCGTGGATGTTGCGAGATTTCCAGAGGATAATGGGGGCCACAAACCAGGACCAATAGAATTGCCACACCACACTGGGCCACCTATAGAGAGCCATAGGATACCATACCTGATTACAGCAGGATTGCTAGAACTCTTGCCATTCCCAACCTCTACCCATCTGCGACTTTTTTTCCATTTCAGTGCCTTGCGCATCAGTGCCAGGAATTCCCCAGGAGCTATGCCATTTGTGGGAAATCAACCACATCAAGAGGGTTTTAGAAAGCTGGAAGACAGCCACTTCGGTGAGAACTGCAAAACTCTGGGTGCCGAATGGGCATGGGGGGTGGATATTATCACACCTGTATCGTCATTGCGAAGCCAATGAGAACAAGAACCTTCTTTGAATATCTTAGGGAACGGAATCGGTCGATTAGGCCGCTTTTGATTTTGGAGTGAGGGGGTGAATTGGCGAGATCTGCTTCGCGCTGGGTATACTTCTTCTGAAGCTTCGCTACGTGGAGAAAATTGCTATTAGAAGCGTGAAATAGTGCAATCCCGCAAGGCAAGTATGTGCCCATGATCCATTACTCGGCGTCACCAGGGAGGAGTGAGCCTATCATGTTGCCGAACTAGATCGTTATCCAGTACAGGTGAAGGAACAAAATAGCGGACAGCGAGATACCTAGGCTTCGCATCCGGAGGACTGGGGAGTTTCTCTGTACAATAAGAAAGGCCATATCTGACACGACTGCAATGGTCCAAACGCCAGCCCAGCATGCCCACCAAATATTCACCGGCGAGTACGAAATCTGCGGCTTGGAGTCCACGGTGAGGCCTAATTCAGAGCCCATATTAGTTGTCTTTGATCAAGAGCACGGGCGGCGCTATGGTGTTAGATGGGCCTTTAAGTACGATATGTATTCGCGGGTCCGATTCTGATAGGAGTTCTAGTATCGTGGCGAACGAACTGGTTACGCAGGTATGCTCAAAGGGGGGGGGGGGGTGTCAGCTAATTAAAGCATTTCTTTCTTAGAGTACTATGTATAGCTGCGTGGATCAATGCCTCGTAATCGCGGAAAAATCGGAAAGGATATCTCGAAGTTATAAGTCTGGGTCCATACCATTTCTTAGATTGGTGCACCAGGCCCCACCCTAAAGTCTCCAGGAAAAGTAATGTAACAAAAATCGATATACGGTAAGAAGTTTCTAAAATGGCTTACCATATTCATTATACGGTTTATATTTCCAGTGTCTGGAACCCATAGATGATACGTACGAGGACATGTTGAAAAAACGAAAATGGCTACTTGGCTCACCGACCAACAGGGGGTCTACTAACCATCTCAAGTCTTTCCATCCAGGATTCACCGTGAATTTGATCTGACAGGCGTTGTAAAAGATAGCAAATTTTCCCCACGTCACTCTTTGCAGTAGGATATGCCCATTCATTGTATCTTATAACTACATGTACATACTAAATATTTTCTATTCTTTCCCTCATCCGGCACATCCCAACCGCACACACCCCTTGTCTAAGGCCGCATCAAGTTCTGAGGTTGTGTAGTCTCGTATATTCGGCTATGCCAGTGCCCTCATAACATCTTGCCTGAAGGGCGGCCGGCCACAATGAAGTTTCTGCCTACCAATTCGGCAATATAAAAAGTTACCACTTAACCATTGAAGTGTCCAAGAGACAAGTGATCGTTCTTTAGGTCATTGTCTTCAATCAAATCACATTCTTAGTTCCAATTCCTTCCCTACAACCAAGATTCAAACCATACTCAAGTTTCAAGATTGAGAGGTTCTATTATTTAACTAATAATTACCCGTTCTTAGCTTGTGCTGTAGTACCTGGTTAGAAGGTTAGTAATGTGTAGGTCTATCTACCTCCATCCACGGGCATTACCGATATTCTCATCGATCTAATTCGTCCTTTACGAAAATAGTGTTCTTGTTTGGGTCAGAGGATAGACAATTACCCGCAGATGCTGAGGTCGTTCCACAGTTTTAACTGATCGGATAAGGTGACCTGGCCATCACAAGTAATACATATTCAATCACGAGGATAAATATCTAACGTTAAAGAGAACGTAAAAAGAACAAGTTGGGAAGAAAATTAGCTAACAGTGAAAGGCGCGCGATTTTCCCACGTGATTTTGTTGAATGGAAGTTGGAATCTACCAGAATGTTCTAAGAGCAACTGGTGAATACTCACTCGCCCACCTTTTAGAACCTTTCCAACACCCCTATCCGTAACCTACCGGAGGATTTCGCCAGATACATAAACACCAATATGGAAGAGGTTCGTCAACAATTTGCCGTCCGCCTTTTCGAATGTAACCCACTAACAGACCATAGGCGCTCAGCGAATATGGTAATACCATTCGTGAAATGATATCTGAGCTTTCGTTTTCATTTCCTAACCACCCCGAGCGCATGCACGAGTGGCGGAACACATTATCATCTGTTTTTCATGAAAGCATTGACCTAAATGGACCCCGTAACTGGTGGAACAAAGAATTGTCTGGTCTCAACGACTCCATAGACTCGGATGAACGTCGTAGCAATAGCTTCATCAGGGACACCGCCGAAGAGGCATCCATTCCATCATGTCTGGAAGAAACTGGGACTGCTCTTGATGCAGAGACCCCGAGTGCTTCACCCTGTCCCGAAACCCCTCGTTCTAAGCCACATACCACAGTTCGCATCGTTGAAGAGAGCATGGACGAGCTTGTGCATATCCGTGCAGGATTAGGCCATGATCAAACAACTCGAGAAGTATCGTGTCTGTCTCCAACTCTGGCGCCAAAACAGAGCTCTCGCTCAGTCGAAGGAACGCATTCGATAGGTATCTGTCTGTGGTCTAGCAAAATTAATAAGCACCGATCCAAAAATTAACAACATAATAGTTCATCCAAATAGCACAGAGGTTCCAGAGCTTCACTCAAGGACAGTACATTCGGAGTCACCGACGAACACAAATAACCCAACAAGCGAGGTAAGATCGATTCGAGACAAGTTGACAAACCAAAATCAGGGTAGCCGTCGTCAGCATTCCGAGCCCTGTCTACCTAATACCCAACGCTCTGATCGACTTCAAGTAAGTGACACAAAAACATCTCCGCAAGGGACCACTTTGACGACAGACGGCGATGTTACCGGGGAAAAAGCCAATCTGCCCGACCGAATCGGGTCAAAACGCCCGACGGTATGCAAGGAAAGTCAGTGCCGCACCGGGTCTTTTAACGACATGCATAGAGGCGCTACTCAATCACATCAGCTGTAGGATATCTGCAAACGAGATAAGCAACCGATTTGCAGAGAAATGCGAGCCTCAAAATGTCCAGCTTCTCACGCATCTCTATTTTGCCATAGGAAGCCAAGATGCATTCACGCAACTCAAGAAGGCGCTTCTCCACCTTCACTCCGGCCATGTTAAATTTTCATCCAGTATTTCCTCCTCTGGGTCCAACACGCTCTTCGATTGTTTCCGAGAGCTGGATCGGTTAGAATCAGCCCCTACTGCCCTCCGTATCAGGGAGCGGGCTATTCTTGCTCACTTAGTCGACAAGAAAAAAAGCCTCGTGGAAAAACATAAACTAGACCGAAACCAACAAAGGAATACCAAAACACGGGCCGAGGGCCTTCAACGTATCGACGGCGAAGCGCTAGACGACATGATGCATGAAGCATTTCCATGCCTTACGAAGGGTGTTTGCTGAGTTCATAGATAACATTAACAGCTTGCACAACTGTTATCAGTTCATCCCCCAGGAATTCCGGCTTCGTGGACAGTTGAGGTGATTGGGATTCAGTTTAGGGAGAAAGCAGGGTTATTTGTATCTCCTCCGCTTGAGGCGAGGGGGCCTCATCATTGCGGCACTCTACCGGGATCAGTGGTACCACGTCGACCGGGGTGGTGGCCGCCGAGAGGCTTTTTTGCAGCAACACATCAAGGCACTGCAACATTTCACAGGCCCGGGATGCCAGGTCGGAATCACTGTTACCCACCGAGTCCGTGAAATGCTCGCTAGTTGTATGGTCTGGTTGAGCTGGGTGTGCTGGTAATTTCACTCCTTGGCCACTCACTGTCTCCGGGTCCTTCTTTTGCTTAGTCATGCAATCTTCTGCTTCTGGTTCAGGAGTAGGGCCATGGACAATACTGTCACTCGGATCAGGTGATGCAGGGCTGGGCTCCTTTCAAGGTTCTTTGGCAGTGCTGGGAGAGCTTCCTGCTTGGTGCTTGGCTGACTTTGGCGGCCGGTAGGGAGGATCGTAGGTAGATTTCCGCTTGTGATGTGGGTGGGTGTCATGGCGCTCCTGGATCGTCCCTGCGACTGCTTCAGTGGTGTCGGGGCCAACTTCACAGAGCTGATGGATGATTGTCCTAAACTTTTGTTCTTGTTAGTAGATATACAGGTAAGAATACTGCGACATACCTCTGGAGCCCCTTGAACATCAATAGCTGCCTGTGATGTGATAATGTGAAAAAATTCTTGAAATAACTTGATCAGCTTTCCCTGTGTTGCTGATGATTGCTGAAGCGTAGGCTCGCCTTGTGATTCAGCATTGGTGGATTGCATTGTGGGCTGTAAGCAACAAGGGAGAAGAAATAATAGAATACCAAGGGTAGTTGGGACTTGAAGCAAAGATTGAAAGGAGTCTTAGGGGTGAGAGGGGTTAATATCTGGCCTTCACTCAAACCTTTTGGATTTCCAGGACACTGAAATACCAGCTGACCATCCCTCCTGCCTGATAATGCGCGTTGGCACCCATTTTTGCTAGTCACTTCAGGGCCGCCTCTTTAATTGTCGAATGGGAAGTCTCCGTCAGCTCACTTGGGAGTATCCCCGATGCTGTTAGGAAACGATTGGCGAGCAATCGCCCCTGACGTGGCAACCAGCTCGTTTCATGCTGACTGGCAGGGGCGCAAGTTATTCTTAAAACAGGAATTTAGAGAACAGAGCTGGCTGGCTCCAAGCTATGCACTCACTACTATGCATGCAGTTTCATTGACTAGACTTCATCTTGCTACGTTGTCCACTCTAGCTCGTTTCTCATGGAACGATCGAACAGCCTTTAAAGAAATCGGATTTTTACAGAGTGCTGACATCGCCTAATTTTGGGGTATCTAAGGATACACTACCCGGTTTTTCGTTCCTTTTCCCCTCTCCTTAAGAACAACGGGGATTCTTCCTCTGTCAAATAGCAATGCGAGGACAGGATGGCTGACACGCACAAGCCTACCAGTAGGGAGCACCAGAAAAAACCTGCATACCATGCAGACAGCTAGTCCAGCTTGTGTTCCACCATTGGTGACGGTCTCATTCGGAGATAGCCAAACTCGAGGCACTCGAAGCTGGCTACACAGCTAGTCCATAGGCTACACGAGGCGGGTATTCAGGGTTAACTCAGTTTGTGTCACTCACCCAGCACACGTAAGGAGCTCTCCAGTAATATTCTACGATGGAAGAAAGAGGCATGCTAGGACTTGTGAGTCAATCCATTGACCGTGACTAGGCACGGCAGCATGCATGGGGGATTTTGCACACAACACAATTCTCATTTTTGTTACGGGATCCCTTCTCCAAGGATATATGGTATATCGATGATACACCTACTCCGGCCCGCATCCAGGGTGGCAGATCCTTGACTGAGTTCGGGTGCAGGGAGGCGATATTGCTCGGCTAAAAATGCCCAGACAGTGTGTAAAAAGTGAAATTATGCCACACAGTTGGCCTTTGACATGAAAAATAATGTCGTCGTATGTGGTATTATAGCATTTGCTGTTATTTGGGGAGACCATTTAGATTCAAGCAAGAATCTAGACAAGTAAATATGAGAAAATAATGATTCACCATTTGTAGAAACTGGGAACCCTAATTTTTATGTTTAGATAAAATGGTTTTAGATTGACAAAGCAAAGGCTTGATTATGACAGAGGCGGTATTATAGAAACTTTCAAAAGTTATATATGTACATCGGGCACTTTCACCTGATCTTCGCCGAGTGCTCTTTCCAGTTTTCCCACCTGATCCTCAACTTGCCAAACTACATAAGAAAGGCTGTTTACAGAACACGTTTCCCACCAGGGTGGGAGGGTTACTGGATAGCGTGTTAAAAGGTCCCTGAGTCGTTCTCTTAAAGGCCCTTTTTGTTCTTCTCCCATGACGGCGGAGGCAGAGAGATTGGATGGTGCAGAGGAATTAATCTTATCTGGGCTCCGTGAACTCTCTGCTGGCCTGATTTCGGTACTTTGTGTTTTTTGGGTGTTCTCGTCGGATGGAAGGAGTCTCATACCGTTCAGGTCCATGAGGTTTGAAAGCTGGTCTTTGATTGCTGTGGGACAGGAGGGAGAGGCGGCCAAAGGAGAGGGAACGGCGAGCTGAATCACATTGCTTGTGGTCACCTTTTTCCATGGCTTCCCTCTAGAGTCGCACTTGCCTGCTGACCTGTGATGCATATGCTCACTATACGAAAATATCTCGTCACAGCACTCATACTTATTGTCGGTATGGGCTTTTGCTATGTGCGCCCGTAGATTACCTCTAGTTGAGTAGCTCTTAGGACAGGTCTTCCCTGATATACTCCAATTGCATTTGAATGGACGGCGATTCCTCGGAGGGGATGGGGCACCCGGGGGATTGGTGTCTAGACAGAAGTTAATATTGAATAATTATGTAAGATGGGAAAGCTTACGGCCGCTTTTCCGTTGGTGTTTAGTAAGATAATATCTCTGCTGGTATCTCCTACCACATTCAGGAAAATGACATACATAAGTCGTTTTAATATGGCCTGACAAGAACGTTAGCAAGTGTCCAAGTAGTATGATATAATCCTAACCTTTTGCACTTGCACTTTCGCTCTGCTGTTTCCTTTGCGGTGTTCTTTGTGGTGTTGTTCTTCGAGTATTTATTAGCCCATGAAAACTTTGACCAGTCCATGAGATTTTATACCTTGTATAGCCATAATCTTCGGCAAAATCTCCATCAACTGGTATGGTTAAGTCTTGTGCGGGCCCTTGAAAGGGAATTAGTGTTGGGCGTTTTGTAACTGTAGCAAAGTTAGGTCAAGAATAGTCTGATAGTTTAAGGCTACAGGATATTCCACATACCAAAGTTTGGTAGCACACTTTCTTGATTATTTAACTCTTCTGGGTAGCAACGCTTCTGGGGTTTTTTGTGTCCAGTGCCATTTCGATGTCGAGTCAGGCTCGATAGGCGGTTGTAGACCTTATCACAGCGCTCAAACCCACACTTGAACCAGTCGAAAGGTATTCCCCAGCTGCGAAGCTTTCTGCGTACCGTCTCAGCACTAATATTGGTTAGCTCATCAAACTTTTGGGCCGTCAGTAAAATGCATATACTTAGTCACAAAACCAGAGGAGCAAAGGCGTTGAGCTATGTTTTTTACTGAGATTTCATCTTCAACAAAGCTTATTATTTCTGTCTTGATGGTGGCCCAATCAGTGTGGTGTTCGGTTTGATGCATTCTGACATCCTTGTAATGTCCACGGAACTCGCACTGATTGCAAGGGAAAAGGTGATGGAAATTTTGATGCTGAAGTAGGCTTTGTGGATATAAATATTCATTCTTGCAATTTTCTCCGTTCCCTAATTTGAGATTACATTGGACGCGTTGGTTTATCATCATTTTGTCGGAACCTGACTAGTCGTATTCGAAAGGTATTACTTGCTGCTATATTTCGATTAAAGTTGAGAATCACCCTTGCCAATGGTCAATATCAAATAGGATGATGGGAGGGAATAGATCCAGACGAAAAATGAGGGGCAAGGTAAAGTAAGTAAGTAGAAGAAAGGGAGATTAAACAGAAAAATTATAAAAGAGATCAAAGAAAGCTCGTGGGCAAGAGTAGAATTTAGATTGTCCAGAAGATCAAGGAGAACTTTTCCCGGCCGGGTAGAATATGCCCTTTTCGCGCCGCCCAAAGTGAGAACATACATAAGTAGGATAATGTGACAGCCAACCAAGCTAGATGATCAAGCCCCACTGAAGGCGCGAAAGGCTGTGACTGCCAGGAAATTTTAGGAAGGGATGGCTGCTCTAATTATACCTTGAAACATTGTACAGCCATTTTCATTGACTAATCCCAAATAGTTCTTCCTACCCCCGAAGACTGCCCTCCTCTCATTTCCGCTGTCGTACCTATAACAGGCTACCTCACTATCAATGATTCTCGGAGTATTCCAGCTTATTCCACCTGCGAATGATGGGGCACGGCCTACTTATTCCCCCCTTTAAAACTAGCAGGGGTCAGGAAGAAGAAGACAATGATTGTTGATTGGTGCAAACTCACCTGTTCCTGCTTTCTAATGGCATATCAGGTTTTCGTCCTATTTTTCTTTCGTTTTACTCTATTTTTCTTCGCCTTCCGCTTTCGAATTCGTTTGGCCTTACGGGCGTCCTAAATATGGATTATTTTATTTCCTCGTTGAGCTTGGCTTACCGAGTTTATGAAACAGCCCCGTTGGAAGAAAAGAATGACAATATATGAGCTATTTTTTACCATCATAAAATATAGCACAAAGATTTTCACGAGCCAGAATAAAAAAGGAAAAAATATATTCAAATCTTGACGGTAAGACAGTCTCCTTTGTTGAGATTGTAGTTGGTTTTTAGATATGGCCATATATCAACTGGTACCTTATACCGGAAAGCATTAACGCTTATCCCAATTATAATCCGGTCATCCCCGTGGAAAGAGGAAACATCAATTAACATAGGACAATCAATCGAAGCATGGTATTGGGGCTTCGCCAAAAACCAGGGTTTCCAGGGTCTCACAAGGTCCACTTCAAAGGAAAAAAATAGCTGACCTTTCTCTTCGAAGACGCTGCTGAATCGCCTGACATGATGTATGTCGTATTTCCTGTACGCATCAAGAAGTTTGAAAGTCTTCTCGAAGCCTTTATCCTTGATATTCGGGTTTGAAGATCTATTGAACGGTGTCTATGAGGTCGCTGCCAATAATCCTTACTCTCTAACCTCCATGTACACAACTGGTGAGATATACTGAAGAATAGCAGAGGGTATATGAATGTATTATCCCTGGGGCTGCCCTTGTTGAGATACCTACATTTAAGAGCGCCAGAAATAAGGGAGATGCGTTTCCCTTCTGATCGCCCGGGGCTCCCCAGATGTGCTAGCCGGCAAATTCCCTGCTCTGTTCTCCTTCTCCCGTCCCTCCTTTGGCCACGGTAGTAAGCGCTAAAAGCAAGACGCTCGGCTCACTGAATCTATACTGAACAGATCTTTGAACGTTCTTGGATGGGCTGATTGGGGGAGTTTTAGATCACCCAACAGAAGGCCCGCAATGGGATATCCGCCAATCGTTTTTCTTCATTACGCTTTGACTTCATGAGATAGAACAATACAGGGAGATGGGGAGATGAAGAAGGCGAGGCAGAGAGAAACTGGGAGGGATAACGGAAGTCACCCAGCACAGTGCGAGAGGTCAAAACTCAGATCCCCTTTTTAGACCCACAATCAACTAAAACAGGTGTATAGTAACATTAAAGTATTGGAACTCGCCACTCACCGTAACTTGCTTCAGGTTTCCATTGGCCAACAGGGATCTGATCGGCCTTCCTATACGGTCTGTGGGAATGGCACAATGACTGATTAGGCCTAGGTGCGATGGTCTGTCAGTAGGTGAAGGAAGCAATCTCATACTCTACTACCTATTTAAATATAATCTGTTGTGAGGGAGCCAATAATATGTGGGAGGTCCTTACACTGACCCCATTCCTAAAGGATGATTCTGTCCTCTGACTCAACAATGGATGCGTTAATTATTATTGGGCATTCAATAAAGCATGCTTATTGTATCTTCTCCCGATACTGGAATCCCGGAAACAGTGAAGACAAACTTCAAATACAAGAGCCAGCTGGTTTTTGCTTTAAAGACTCCACGATATCCCCTTAGATATGATATTCCGTACTTTGTATAGGCATCGACAATGTTAAGAGACTCCTTATATCTTTCAACCGGAATATTTGGACAAGCTGAACAGTGGGCAAGCAATATTTTCGAGACTTGAGGGGACTTGTCGGCTAGGTTCCTATTACTCAAATCAATATAAATTTAGCCATCTAGACGGTCAGATACCCACCATATCTGCAACCTGTAGGCAGCAACTATTTTTATCCTTGGAATTAAATAGCTCCACAAGGCAAACCCTGGCAAATTAAAGATTGAGCAATGGCGTAAGGCACATGTCCAGTAAGCAGCTCTTTATTAATGATTATTTTATCCAACTTGGATTCGCGTTCCGGTTGGTCAACAATAATACTAGTCATCTCGAAATTAGCGGTTCAACCTAGACTAGATACTAAATTCTAGTGTGAAGTATGAAGAATTAGGAACGGCAAGAAGTGCTGATAAATTCAGTTACTCAGCCTTCAAATAATACTTTCTATACCTCGCCAAATATGCCGATTGAGCGGTGTCATCTTCTTTTAAGGAACATATTTGGGGCCAGAACATTCCTCGATAGAGGATTTGTACCCATCAAATCTTACTACTCATCCAATGATTGGTGGCATCAAGGTCCAGAGTTTAGTAGTGACTTGGCTCAAATTATGAACACAAGTCAGCGCTGCATGTGAAATAATCCCTGGGAATAATTTAGCGTCTGTATTGCTATTCAGGGTTAGTAAGTGTGGGGAGGACTATCAATTCTTGACCCATAATCCACTAAAACAGTTGTATTGAAAGGTCATAGTATAAAGACAAACCACTAAATGTAATCTTCTTTAAATTTCCATTGGTCAACACAGCCAGATCAGCACAAAAGCCATAGCTCGATGGGCTGGACTACATAAAATCACCCTGAACCCTTGGCAATAATCTAGAGCCCGACGCTTTGAACTTTCATGCCTCGCAATAGGTTGAAAGCCAGAGCCTTGAAACTGGCTTAGCCTAATCACCGCCTAAGCGGAATACCTAATTTTTCATCATGACTTTCGTGTGGAAAGTCGGGATGCACTAATACATAGGAAGCCATGGTGCAGCCTTCCCTTGACATCCAAGCATGGTTGGCAAAAAAAAAAAATAACGTGGTAAAAATAGGTCTCTGAGTGATTGACCCCATGATCCAAGAGAAGATAATGAGAAAGCTAGGGATTTACTAGTCTTGATACCAAGAGCCACCCACAGAGCCCTGTCAACACCGTTCCTAAACAACCAATCCTAATGTAGGTACAGAGTTAAACAGCAAGCTTTCCTTCTCTATCTCCCAGCCAATAACCAGTTGCAACCTTCCTGATCCAGAACAATCCTTGTCACATCCTTCCATACGAGCTCAAGCTCCTGGATCTCCCATGCGCAAATAATATCAAATCGATGGCCCGCCTATTCACCGTTTACAAGGTTGTTGTCACACTTGATTGGCGTCGGTAGGTCAGAGGACCAGCAAATCTGAAGGAGAACAATATGGCCCAATGTAATCTCAGAAGGAAGTTCATCTTCCCGAACATATTCCCAAGTTGTTAGGTTTCTTAAGGCTCTTCCACAATGCTTGGCAGCTTTGCTGAGAGTCCGATAAATTCTTAGGTTGGTATCAGCGACATCAAGTAGATCAGGAACATCAGCATAGTCGTCTTTCGCAATCTCGTATAATGACTTGTGAGCCATTCTTTTGTCGTCGTCTTCAATTGTTGAACCACCCTGCTGTTTGTAGGTGGATAATCGCCGACATTGTGATGGTCACTAACACAAATAATTTGTTTGCCAGCCCAGCGTCCAATAACCTGGCTTTCTGCTGATTGCAGTAGCCGTGGTGCGATGTCGCTACTGTCTTGACCCAGTATCTGAGGAGAGATAGGTCCGGTCCGAAGGCTAGTGCGTTGTTGAAGGAGAAAAATGACAAGGACTTCCGGCCAATGTGAGAAGAGCATTTCACTTAATTTCATTGCAAGGATGTTCTGTGCATACTCCTTCCTAGAAGGACATGCAACTATCCAATATTGGTCCATCGTTCTTGCTGTTGTTGTGATGAGAGGAAGAATTTCCAGGGAGATGGTTGAAGAGAAAGGATGATAAGCTTCAGCGAGGAAGGGGTCCCTGTTTATACAATTCTGATAAGACACAAGATATGGAGGGTAGTATTCGGAGTGGGGGTGAAACACAAACCCGTCTACATCTGGAGTCCCAATAAAAATACCAGCTGGAATGTCCAGGTAGAATACAAGAAACATGGCACATAATGCGTATCCAGGGTAGTTATCATGATTGTTCGTGGAATTGTGGTGGTCGTTGTGCCTTTGGGGGGGCTCAGGGATCAAGACCAGGATGCTGGTTGGAGTCTGGACCTGGGCCAAGCTCATTCAGCTCCACTCCTGGGCGTAGAAGTGGTTGGACGCGAATGTGGGTCGAGCCCGGCGAAGCACCAGCAAATTATCCATAAATGGACTAGGCCACGACACGAGGTACGCTAAATAGATTAACCGACCCATATCTCGCATCCTTGGAGGCTACTCCGGGGTAACGCTGAGGATGAACGTAGGGTATTTATTTATCTTCGCTGGGATGTGGATTGGCTACCTCCCACAAATTCAACTATCTGAAAAATGCCACAAGACTCCACCACAATCCCTGGCCTTCGCAGCATTTCCTCTCTGCGGAATGCAATTTTCCGGAATTGCTGGGAGCTGAGTCAATTCGGGGTGCAAACCTGGGTCGTTGTTTGCACTGGCGGCCAGTATATGATTTTCAAGACTACCGACAACCGTATATTTGGAGATTTGGATAATCAGATGATTTGGGTACCCGTGTTCCAATCAACCAAGAATGTTTTCATTGACAAGGAAGTAGAGGAAATCGCCCTATCCCGCGACCTGGTGGACCGAGCGTGATATTAGTGGAGTGGAAAGACGGAAAAGTAAGCGAGTGCGACTGATCGATTGTTTACAATGATATTGCACAGTAACGGGGCAGGCTGCGTTTGATTCTGATAGTGGAAGAAGGATGGGCTGCATGGCGATATGTAAATAGCGGAGGTTATTGCAGCTTAACAGAGTTTCTGTTTCTGTAATGGTAGTGTATCATGGTTTGTTAATATATATTATATTACTCGGGCAGCAGGAGACTGCAAATAGACGACTCCATACTGTAATCAACTTGAGTCTAGCGACCTAAATCATGAGCCTGAGGCGTGCTTGGGTGGGGATATGGGTTACGGTATCGAAGTGCGCATCTGGACACATATGGCGTGTCGTGTGTATCCCTACGTGTCAACTGATGGTCGCGTGAAGCGGATAGTAGCTAGGTATATCTGCACTATATAGGCTCATGCCGGACCGGGTAGAATGAAGGCATTTTTCAATTAATCGTCATCAACGAACCATTTAGAGCGGTTTGAGAATGACCAACGCCTCACCTCTCATCCGGAATTCCTGGAACGCACGATGGACTGTCTGGAAGGACCATGTCTCCAAGCCTCGGGTGGCAATCAACCCTGCAGTACAAACACGCTGGGTGGAGATTCTCCTGGAGACTGAAAGGGTCCCTATCATCCATAATCTGGCTGCGTCAGCCAGCACATGGTTGTTACTGGCAGGGTTCCTTGTGCTCCCGGGAAGCTTTACCAGCATGCGCGAGTCCACTTGGCCCCATGACTTGGGGGGCAGTGGTCAATCGGGGACACTGGTGTATCACGCCGTGCAGAATGTGCCATTGCTGAGCGTGGCAGCGGTCTCGTGTACAGTGGGAAGCAGCGGGTGCGGGTACCTCTGGTGGCGGTGGAGCGCCAACTTGCTCTGGCCGTCCGAAAAGCTCTTCTTGTAAGCTGCTCGTCCCCCCAACCTGGGCTTTTGCTGACGAACAGACCGGTCTTGATTCACTCTACCACCGGTCTCCTGAATACGGTTTTGAATGTCTATGCCGCACGTCACGGCACGTGGTCGGTGATGGCGATTGTCACTGCAGCCGTGACGGGGGCATATACCGTGCTCGCGGCAGTCCTCTTCTCAGTCTATCACTTTGGGCTCGTTCGGCGGGTGAAAAATGAACACCAGGCGGCCGTAGATCAAATCATGACCACCGATGTGATACCTCATCCCCATGGTCTGTGTGAGCACTGTCGACAAGACCCACCCTACCCTAAAGTTAGCCGTGCTGGTAGGATCTGAACTACTTGCGAGTGGTTGAACCCAACCGTCTGGAGTACTTACTCCACGGCCATTGGTAGGTTGGGTCAAGGGTCCTTTTCATCTGTATATGGATACCATCAGGCCTCCATCTGGATGTGGATGGATTTTGCCAAAGGAGGAGCTGGTGAGGGCTGGTAGAGAAAATAAGAGATTAAGGGTACATATATTAAGGATGTATGGGATAAAGAGGAGCTTGAAATTCGTCTGAGAATGCGTATGTGTTGCTTTGGACGTTATATTGTATCTATATCTTAAGAGAAAGTGAAACAAACAAAGGACTTGTTCAATGTGACTGAGGCCTAGCGGATGCTCTGTCACTGAGAAAAGCCACTATGTACAGGAAATTGATTACCGCACTGCATCCGTCACCATGAGAAAATGAATTCGAATGAACTGGGTATGGAGCTAAGCCTTTGGAAATCACGCGGATGTACCGTAGTTGAAGTGGATGCTTTTGCACCGGGATATTGATTTGAATATTCGGGATACTGTACGACAATTGATCGTATTAATACTCGTCTAAGGTGCTAGTTTTACTGCTTCAACACGCCTTTGACTGGGGGTGAGATTAAATCTCATCATTACAGGCTATGGACGTTTGACGCTAGATTAGCAAAGATAGTGCCGGTATCGTGACTGATGGATGACGACTGTGCGCAGGAGCTTGAGCGTAAATGTCACCGTTCCTGTACGCAGCTGGGTGGGATAAAAGGATTAATAGAGGGCTCGCTGCCACCATTCCTCGAAGAAATCGTTTGAACGCGACCTGGTGCCCGAGGTCTGTCAGAGGTCCACCATGAAAGCTTCAATCATGATTTACAGTACCTTGATCGGGACCTGTATGGGTCACATCCAGATGAGCAATCCGTACCCCATTCGCAGTCCTCTGAACCCCGACCTGGCGCCGTCGGCGAAAGATTACGCCTACACGTCGCCACTATCTGCATCAGGGGTTGACTATCCCTGCAAAGGGTTCGCACAGGACCCGTTCCAGCCGGTGGCGGAATACATCGCAGGCGAGGAATATCCTTTGGCGCTGGCGGGAACCGCGACGCATGGTGGAGGGTCGTGTCAGATCGCACTCTCTTACGATCACGGCGAGACCTTTCGGGTGCTCAAATCGATTCTCGGCCGCTGTCCCGACTCGATGGCGTACACATTTCGAATCCCTGACGACGCCCCGAGTGGGGCCGCGCTGCTGGCATGGACCTGGTTCAACAAGATGGGGAATCGGGAAATGTATATGAATTGTGCGCAAGTGACGATCCACGGGGCTGCCACCACGGGACTGGACAACGAACCGGCGGAGACCAGTGAGCGATCCACCATGCGGTGGGCAGACCGGCCAACCATCTTCCTGGCGAACATCAATGCGGAGGGTCAGTGCAGCACCGTCGAGGGAGAGGAAGTCAACTTTCCCCATCCCGGACCACAGGTCGACGGCTCGCTGTCAGGAGTCGGCTATCGGTGTACCGGACCCGTGGACTCGACCGGGGCCGTGAGCCAGCTACCGCAGCCCGAGTCGCCGGCGATGGCTACAAGCTCTGCGGCATCTCGGCCAAGTTTGATGAGTGTATCTTGCCGTGAGTCGCCCACGGGCGACGTAGCGGCGTCGGACTTTCCCGGGGCGGCAGTGTTTGGGATCAATGTCGTCAACCGCTTGGACCAAGATCTCTACGTGTGGTCGGTTGGCCGTGTATCGGGTCCACAGATGACCATCACCGCTCGTGGGGGCTCATACTTTGAGGCCTGGCGTACCAGGGATGACAATGGGGGGATCTCCATCAAGCTGGCCCTGGAACCTCAGCCAGTGGACATTCTGCAGTTTGAGTACACTCTCCAGCCGCCAACCGTGTACTGGGATGTTTCCTTTATTGACATGACGCATGACTCGGGCCTGGTCGCACGGGGTATCCAAGTGTTGACCGATGATTCGGCTTGTTTAGGGGTGAGTTGCTTGCCGGGGAACTGGTGGTGTGATTCCGTGTATCTGGATCCCGAGGATGATTATGCCGTTCGCAGATGCCGGATGCAGACAAATCTGACCTTGTCGGTTGGGATTTAACTCGGGAGCTGTAGGGGATTTGCCATTGGGAGGGAAGGAGAACGGGCTAGTAGTCAATACTTGATTAGCATGTACTGTACTGTTACTGTAGCAATTGACTCATGTAGACGATTATCGGACAGGTGACTTTATTTCCAGACGAGAAACTTACGCTGCTCATATACAGCATTGTAGAGATGGCTGTGAGGCCTTCCTCTGAAGAAAAGGCAAGAATTATATTTTCCGTGGATTGATATGCATTATAGGTAGTCAGGTTATGTCAAGGAACCACGATTCGCGGACTCGCAGTGCTGAGTCTTCATCTCCCACCAACAATTTTGACTACCCAGAATAGCTTGGCCATGTCGAGACTAGGGTTCAGAATGGACTGTATGGATGTATGTATATGCATGGGACTGATTTATTTAGCTACTGCAACTATGTTGGCGTGTTATGTTACACTTCCCGGCGCTGGGTGGACCTTTCATTTGGAGATGACGGCAGCAAGTCCACAACGCCAATAGCTGATAGTTACCAGGTCAACGCGAACTGTCCTCACACATTTAGGCCAAACACGGTTTGGCCGTTGCATTCCCGTGGTTGGTCCACGAAGCTGGCGGAGAACCACATGGCCTCCGTGGACTGAACTGAAAACTGGTATGAGGAAGCGGGTTTGCCCCAGGAGACTGCATTTTGGCTGAGTCGCGCCTCACACGGATTGGCCTCTTTGGAGTGATACAGCACATATTTTCCATGAAAACGGAACAAGACAGTGTCACCGGGGGCTACATGGAGCGACGGTGGATGGAAAAGGGACGTTGCAGCGGGAGCCGTACTACTCTCTTGGTCGACGGGTCCGACGTCCACGATGAACAAGCGAATGGTGGACGTGGCGTCAGTGAGGATGGCGTCGGCGGTGGCAGTCGATGCATTGATCGGATTCGACGCCATGTGACCCTGTGGAGGTGTCAGAGATGGCTTTGGAGCGGGTAGGCTGGATGCTGTGGATGCAGGCTTTGGGTTACCCCCTGTAGTCCCCGAGGCCGATAAACTGTTTCCTTGAGGATGGTGCTGCGGGACTGCAGAACCTGTGAGGCTCGCTGTCGTGCTGTCCCCAGCCATGGACACCGTGATGGTGAGGGCGCGATCCGGAACTTTCTCAATTCGCCCGCCGTCGACGGGAGGCGAGGTTGGCAGGACGCGTTGGATAGTGTGCCGGAAGACCTCCGGCCCGACATCTTCCGTCTCCCCGACCATTGCGATCACGAAGTACGGCGCTTCTTTGTCCAATTGGTACAACTCGCACATGTGGGGCTATTGTAAGTGGGGTAGTCTAAACCCGTTTCTGAATAGGTTTTCTGTACAGAGTTTTGATCTGTGATCCAGCGCCCCGAGCGGCTCGAGCCCTGCAAAGCAGGAACCCTGGGAATTGAAGCACTAACTAGATATCCCGGATTAGAAGCCCCTACACTAGCCGAATCTGGGGCGATCCAAGATTATGGCTGTAACGCAATCTATCTTCGATATAAAACCAAAAGCCGGTAAATCCGGCAACAACATTTGTAGAGTGCTAGTAAAAATGAAGCATATACTCAAAACAGTCTATAGAACCTCAGCCTTGTCCCAAGGCACTCACCGCAATTTGGCACAGACGAGGCTAGGTTTAATAAAAAATAAAAAATAAAAAATGAAAAATGAAAAAAGAAAGGAAATAAAGAAGAGAGAATGATTCCTATACCTCAAAGAGGCCCAAAGGCTGAACCGAGGCCCTCTGATCTCGTCGAAGTGCATTTGTACTACGAGGCCAGTGCTTATACTCCTTTCTACTTGCCCTGGTCATACCTGGTTCCACCTACCCACCTCCTAAACATAGGCCAGGTTTATCGACTTATATTTAACCTACCAATAAAAGGTGATTAAGTTTAGTTCAGCTCAGTGCACCTCAAATGCAGTCACGGAAGCCAGGTCTGCCTAATGCCCCATCGGCCTCCTTGGACCAGAAGGGTTCCCTGTCAGGAAGGGTGGAAGTGCGTAGCGGGTGTTGTCTGTCAATGTCTTATAAACCCCTTCTTCCCTTCCTCCTTCTCTCTGCTTTATTCCTCTACAGATGTCCTACTTGATTCTATACACGATTGTCTGCTGTGTCTTCTTTGTTCTCGCTGTCTTTTTCTGCATGGGACTTGCCTTGTGGTTGTCACAACTCTCTCTATTTCTTAATCTCAGAACTCCTTAGGGCGTTGACAGAATCATGTCTAGCTTGGCCCAAGTCTCTTTATGTGCCCCTCCTCCCTCCGCGGTGACAGTACCTGCACAACCACCGTTAGATAACCTCCTTGAAAGCTCGAAGGAAATCTGGAGTGAGATGCTAAAAGGGAAACTCGCACGGCATATTGCCTCCAATCTTGCTAAAGGCGGGATTCAACATCTAGTTCCGATTCAATACCAGGATTGGCTACGGGCGGCAAGAGGATATCATTCAGAGGCGCTTCAGGTCCTGAAAATCCAACTGAATGCCTTGAGTCAAGTGATCCGCGAAGATCCACGGGAGTTTTGGGATGTCCTCCCAGTATGCCCCCAGAAATCCTAGCAAGAGCCTCACCTAATTGTACCTAGTTTCTCCTAGGAGCGAATCCATTTATCGTCCAAGCAATTCTCGCAGGATCCCTTTCGAAAAGCTCTCATGACTTTGATTTCGATATTGATATGAGCTTTATTACCATGCCATTATCTCTTGTTCCAACTGGATCACACGGAATTATATCCGAAGTTCACAACACTCTGGGAAAGAAGCTTTTTCACTGGGATAACAGTTTGAAGATGTATCAGCAGCAGCTTCTCAAGCAGGATATTCTAGTCGATACTCGCTTCTTCTCTCGACTTTACTGGGGTAATGATGATTTCTCTCAGGAAATTGACCGGTTTGATGAACTATTTGCTGCCGCTTCGGATTCTTTCTTGGTATACTATTGGAGATCGATAGGGAAGGCAATTGTGGAAATTGAGAAGCTTAAGCTCAAGAGCTATTTAAAGGCTGCTATTAAGGTATCTTCCCATCCGCAGAGCCTTTCGATGGTTTACTAATGGTCACCAGAGCTTACGCCCTTGCTTTTTTTTGTTAACCGCAGTTATATCACACATTGATATGGAACTAGTACCAAAGGACTTAGAATATTTACTAGACCTTCAATTATTTGTCGGTCGCAGGCCACTGAACGATAGACCAGATGGGCGAATCGCCGAGGTCTTCCCCGAAGGAATTCGCGAAACTACTACAAAGTGAGTTTTTCTTCTCTAAAGGAAACGTCGAAGCTAATCGTTTTGCTTAGGAGACCCGCGCCCTCTAGCAGTAGTTCTGTCACTATCTCGGACGAGGAAGGAAAGAGCCAGGAGGGATGGGGTTGCAGTAGTTTTTCTCTTCAGAAGGAATGAATGAAAGCCATGATGGAGAACAGCAGGGGGCACTTTCTTCACGGCCTGATGGCTTTATTTTTTTTTTTCATAGGAGTTCAACCATATGTTTTGTTTTGTTTCTCTCCATCGCCCTATGAGACCCATTAGGCGAAGTGTCACCACGTAGCTCTTTAGCCATTCCAGGGTGATGATCCCGCCGTTTCGTTGCCTTCAGCCCAGTTCGGTGTCTACTCCCGTTCGCCGTGACATGTCAATAGCAAGATGCCCGGGTCAATCGGCCCTATTGGTATCCAGCACCCTCCCCACAGTTTGTCACTGGCTAATCCCTCCCCCCCTGTGTCCTAGGCACAACCATCACGCATTCCTCTGACCACAAGCCTTCCTCCTCTTAAGTCCCCAAGGAATGAAGCCACCATCTCAGTTTCCCCGACTTAGTGACTTTGCAGTTCTATCCGCTCTCCTCCTCTCCAAAGACAAAGGTACCCATGTCTGGTACCGGGTCACCAGATCATAAAGCCCTCTTCCTGAAGGAGGCAGAACTGCGAAAACAAGCTGAATCCCGACAGGCCGAAGCAGAAGATCGAGAAACGCCGCAACCAGCTGACAACCTTTGTAAAGGTGTTCCGCCTCTTTTATTGTTGGGCCTCAAAGTATTGAAACCTAACGGCACCAATTTTGTCAAGGTCTACGCTAAGAGTATGAATTTTTCATCTTAAAATTATCCTTTCTTTGTAGCGTTTACTACATGCCCGCTATATAAATGAGCCTATCTTCTCCAGCCATCCTCAACTTCCCCTTCGTCAGCAAATTATATGGCTATTTTATAGTCTTTTTTTTTCAATTCCTAGGACTGTGCAATTTTCTAGGTAGCCTGTAATTCGAGGGGTTCATCTAGTTCTGGGAAAAGAACCCTTTGCGATAGTATAGGAGAACAAGGAGGTAAAATATTGTCCAGTACATATTAAACGGCCCTTTTATGGTTCATTGACTTTACAAATATGCTATATGATTAGAGAACAGAGCATAGGAGGAGTAGAGTTTTTACAGTAT